>JASSUY010006081.1:20862-44369 GCA_032466535.1 Forpus xanthops | reverse complement strand
CTATGGAGCGGATCCCCAGCGCGCAGCCCCCGCCGGGCTGCCTGGGCAAGCTGCCCGCCCTGGAGAGCGGAGACATGCCGGGGTAAGCGGCGGAGGGAGCCGGGGGGGGAGAAGGAGGAGCGGCGGCCCCGCCGCGGCTCCCCGGGGAACGGGGGTAACACCGGTGCTTTCGTTTCGCCCGTGCAGGCTGGACTTCGCGCACATGTACCAAGTTTACAAGCCCAGGAGGGGGTTAAAGAGGAGCGAGGACAACAAGGTATCTTGGGGGCTGCGCGCCGGCTCGCCCCGGGAGGGCTCGGGGCGGCGGACAACGGGGGGACCCCATCGAGGAGGGAGCGATGGGCGCGCTGACCCGCTCCCGCCGGCTTTGCAGGAGACCTATAAGCTGCCGCACCGGCTGATAGAGAAGAAGAGGCGCGACCGGATTAACGAGTGCATCGCCCAGCTGAAGGACCTGCTGCCGGAGCACCTCAAGCTGACGGTACGCGGGAGCAGGGACAGGGCGCCCGCCGCAGCGGTTCTTCCGCGGCTGGGTCTTTGCCCAGGGTTTGGGGCTAACTCGCTTTCTTGTCCTCTTTTTTCGTTGCCCGTTGTGTCGGGTGCCCCGTGCCGGGCTGGGAACCCATCCCACACTTCCCCGGGAGTGGAGCCCTCAAGTGGGTTCCTGTGGTGGCAGGTTCCTGCGGGGCTGGGCTCAACGCCTGGATCCCTCCGCTGGGATCATGATGCCAGCAGGGCAGCGGGACAGATAAATAAAAGGCTTCCTTTTGAGCTCTGTGGCCAGTCTGAAAATACCCATAGGATTCCATGACAGCCTTTTCTAGAGGCAGCTTTTTAACTTATTTTCATGGAATATTGTCCTGCATAGTTCTGTACCGCTCAGGATCAAGGCACTGCCCCTAAGCCCCAAAAACCAACCTGCGTCTGTCCTCCGCCTGTCACTCAGGAGGCATTGGCAGCCCCGTCAGGCTGCTGCGCGTGTGGCCAGCCCCACAGCACTCACTAACCTGTCCCTTTGCCTTCAGACTCTAGGTCACTTGGAGAAGGCTGTGGTTCTGGAGCTCACCTTGAAGCATGTGAAAGCACTAACCAATCTCATCGAGCAGCAGCAGCAGAAAATAATTGCTTTGCAGAATGGTTTACAAGCGGGTGAGTATTCAAATTGTGCGAAAATGCCTGTGCTTGATGGACTTTCTCCCGGAGTCTTTGAAATGCAGTTGTGACACTTCGTTCCTCAGCAGGGAGGAGGCAGGAGTTCTTGCCTTTAATCGCTATCATTTTCTCTTCCTTTGCTTATGGACTTGGGCAAAAAAAGATGCATTTCTCAATGCAGTCAGTGTAGAGTGAGTGCCCTGTGGAGCTGTTTTGAAAACAAATTGGATTCTAAATGGTTTTATTTAAAGCCCAGGTTTGCTGTGAGGTTCTCTCCAAAGCCATTCAGATCTTTCTGAGTTCACGAGCTTTGGATCAAACCTGGGTTGGTTTGTTTTCTGAACATGCGCACATATTGCTTTTTATGCGCACCTTTTTTAAGTGTCTGTCTTTGTAAATGAGCTAGTCTGTGTTCGGCAGGCAAAGAGGGGACCCGGTGCATCAGCTTATCATGCTTTAGATGCACTTCCTCCTCCTGTTTTCACATGTGGCACTCACGTGAATCTGATAAAGTAAAATGCAGTTTTTCTGAAGGGCCTTCCACTGCTCCAGCAGCCACAGGGAGTGCAATAGAGCTTGCAGCTGAAGCAAAATCACCCATGGTTGGGGAGCTGCGGGTGGGTAGATGTGCCCCAGGAGCAATGTGCCTGGAGGTGAAGGGCGAGGTGCGCTCTGCCTTCCCCGGGGTGTTTCCCAGAGGAGACACCGGCTTGCCTCGCTCTTGTGCTTCAGGACCTGTTGAGGGTGGCATAGATGGTCCATGCAGAGCTAAAAACTAAGTTTAAAGTTAGTGTGGAAAAGCGGACAGATGGATGCTCAAATAGAAATGTAGAGGGGACCAGGGGAGCGCATGCAGAGTTCAGGCTGACCGTCAGGTTCGCCTCTCTGGCCGTGCTGTAACTGAAGTTCAGAACCGCCTCCAGCCCACCTTGAAGATGGTAATGGAACGATTTAGCACGTTGTTAATTTTTAATTTCTTTCTGTTAATGTTTCCTCAGGTGACCTGTCATCAAGAAACCTCGATTCCAGCCAGGAAATGTTTCGATCCGGTTTCCAGATGTGTGCCAAGGAAATGCTGCAATACCTGGCAAAGCACGAGAACGGCAAGGACCTGAAGTCGTCCCAGCTGGTCAGCCATCTGCACCGAATGGCCTCTGAGGTGCTCCAGGGCGGAGCCGGCCGCAAGTCCGGAGACATCCCTCCTAAAATGGCGGACTTGAAAGAGAAGCCCATCTCCTTGGCCACGGTGGCCGAGGGACACGGGAAAAACTGCGTGCCTGTGATCCAGAGGACATTTGCTCACTCCAGCGGGGAGCAGAGTGGCAGCGACACGGACACGGACAGTGGGTACGGGGGAGAGCTGGAGAAAAGTGACTCCAAATCCGAACAGCAGTACTTCAAAAAGGATACTGAACTCAAGTACGCTGTCCAGGAGAGAATAAGCTCTATTAAGCAAGAGACTGAGGACCCGCCGGCCAAAAGGAGCAGGCTGGAGTCACCGGAGGACGAGAGCCCTTTTGGCAGCGACATGATGGGCTCTTCCAGCAGCTTCCTGGGGCCTCACGCTCACCAGCCTCCCTTGTGCCTGCCTTTCTATTTGATCCCACCATCGGCAACAGCCTACCTGCCCATGCTGGAGAAGTGCTGGTACCCAGCGTCCGTACCTGTCTTGTACCCCAGCCTCCCAGCCTCTGCCGCAGCACTTACGGGGTTCATGAACCCCGATAAAATCTCCCCACCTCTACTGATGCCCCAGAGACTCCCTTCTCCCATACCAGCCCATTCCCCTATCGACTCCTCGGCTCTGCTTCAAGCTTTGAAGCAGATTCCTCCTTTGAACTTGGAAACCAAAGACTAAGCGCAGTGTGACGTTTTTGTTTAAGTTGGTTTTTGTTTTGTTTTGTTTTAGTTTGAGACTTTCACTTTTATATATTGGCTGGACTGAGGTGTGGGGGTGAGGCTCACTGCACATAGGAAGCTAAATCCCCTTTTCTCTGGCTTGTCAGGTAGCTTGGAGGAAGATGAAGGATGCGCCCAGGTTAGCGATTCAGAACTGCTTCCAGGAGAAATACAGAAAAGAAGGGTTTTGTGCTTTACCCCTTACCCTCTTCCCTCTCCACATCTACAAAACAACAGTTGACTTGGTCAGCTGCTACCCTATTGCAAAGCTGTGAAGAAATATTCCATTAGGCAGACTCGGGTTTAGGGTCTGTGAATATAAAAACACGGTACTTCTCATAAAAAGGCTTTTAAGGCAGCAGCCCCACTGCTGGTAGTTTGAGCCAAACTGATTCAGTGCCCCATCAGCCCAAGTGACTGGCACGGTTGGTGCAGTGGTGGTGGCAATGCCACCAAAGCACAGGAGCAGCGGACACTGCTTGGTCATGCACAGTCAGGTAGACTTAAGACGGGTTTTCTCCACACCTTTGGCTGATATATATATATATATTTTAAGAAATAAAAGGTAGATGCTGCTTGGAAGCTTTACATGGCGTACATCTAATAAGTAAATTAACACGCGCCCTTCCTGTAACTGGAGCTGCTAGTTTGGGCCAGGTAGGGGAGAAAATACCCCAAGGATCTCTTGGCTTGTTGCACCTGACTCCAGGCCTCTCTCGCTGCTGCTGTACAGTTCCACCGGGTCTGTGCTGGAAATCAGGATGGTTTAATGAGCCCTGTCAGCAGGGGCCCAGCCTGTGAGCAGCTGCTTCCCGACCAGGGCGAGTCGAGAGCTTCATGCAAGAAGGAGCAATTCAGCCGGGGTCGGCAGCGCGATGCCCGCTGAACGTGCCCCTGTCAGTGCCTTTGGACGATGAAAAGGCTGGGATTTTCAAAGGAGTCTCATTCCGGTGGGGTTTGAGTATCTAAATTCCTCAGTCTCCTTGGCAAACCCTGGCCCACATTACTGTATGAAAGAAAGAGGGTGAGGGTGTTGACACTTGTCCCATTAAACTGCGAGGGTCTTTCTCCGCAGAGGAACATTATGTCCATTTTGGCTTCTTTTTTAATGAAAAAACCAGAACTTTGCTGCAAAATGCAGTGCTGGGGTTGGGTTTGGGGTTGATCTTTTGTTTTTTTTTCTTACCGGTTTGGAGAACTTGTGTCCAGAAACCCTGTTGTATTGATTTTCATTTCGCCCTCCCATTGCACCAGCTGTTGAGATGCACTATGCTTGATTGCAGATTGTGTTCTGACGTTTATTTTGTCATTGGTTTTTTTGTTTGTTTTTTTTTGTATACAGTTGTTGCCTTTATTTGTAAAATCCTGTTATAAATATATATATTATATAAATATATTAAAAGGTAAAATGTTTCAGATGTCTATTATTTGTATAACTACTTGAGCATAAAGAAGTGATAAATATGAATGTATTCCTGTTCTGGGTTGTCTTTTTTCTGAAGAGAAGAATTTGTTTTTCTCTAGGGAGAGGTACAGTGTTTATATATTGGAGCCGCCTTCAAGGTGGGCTATTGTACATATTTTTATCTTGAGTAAATGTTAAGTAGTTGTTTAAAAATACTTAATAAAAGAATTCTTTTCCTGTGGAAGATAAGGGTTTGCCTCCTGTGCTTTTGAGTGTTTGTGCAGGGTCATTCCGGGTGGTCTGGTCCAGCACTCCACAGTGATCTCCTCACTCCCCTGACAGCTCCTGCAGGGTCCCATTACCCGTGTCCCCAGGGTTATTTATTTAACTCCCTTGGCATCCTCAGGGATTTTTTGCCTTCCCATTCCTGAGGGAGGTGCCAGGAGAGCCTGGCTGCCTTCTCTGCTCTCTCCTTATTCCATTTCGCACTCCCTGGGCCCGTTTTTTGGCTCATTCACCCCAAGCTCTGTGGGGAGTGGGGAGAAGGCAGCCCCTCACCATAGAGGCTGAGTCTTCCTCACGGGCTTTGCGCATTGCCTGGAGGAAAGAAGGACAGGCTTTCCATGAATAGTGGGTTTGCTTTGCCACTGTCCCTCAGACCTGCAATGGAGCCTCGCAAAGCCTCTGTGCTGCAGGATTGGGATGATGCTCACCCTCCCTGAGGGGCACAGGGGTTCCTGGTGCACGGCTGTCCTGGCGGGCAGGGACCAGGAGTACCCTGCTCTGCCTGCATGGTCTCAGTTGGGGAAGGCCCCAGTGATGGCCCTGTGTGGCTGGGAGGGATGGCCACAGTGCTGCTGCTGAGATGGATCCTGCCTCTGCCGGGAAGGAACCCATGCCACCCCCTGCGCGCCCCGGCACGCTGCTCCCATGTGCTCCTGTGGCTGTTTTGCTGGTGCTGCAGGCAGTGGTGAGATGCCTTTTACACTGCTGTAGAATAGGCACAGGGGATATGGTACAGACCTGACCACCGGCAGGCTCCTGTCCAGACTCCAGCAATGATGGATGATTTTCGGCTTCTGCACAAAGTGATGATGACCCCGAACCTCTCCCCAGAGGCGAAGGATGGGTGCAGTGTGTCTCTGGCCCATGAGGGATGGGTGGGAGGACTCGGTTTCCCGGCGGTGCTGTGTACGTGTGGATGGGGCAGGGGCACTTCTGCAGGACATTTCAGGCTTTCACAATGCAGATGAAGCACAAACTGTGGCGTGTGGTTAAATACCAGGCTGGGACAGTGCTTCCCCGTCCTGGGCTGCAGCATCTCTGGGACACCACTGGAGGAGAAGCAGGCACCCAGGGGCTGCCGTTAGACTACAGTCAGCATCAACTTATAGTAACATTAGCTTAGCAAACGTTAGGAAAAAACATACAAGGCTGCTTGTATTAATTTGTTTGGGGCCTCTATAACTCCTGACGTTTATGTTGTGTTTGTTTTAATTAGGGCTAAATATTGATCTCACTGAAGATGACTCTAAGTAACCCCATTTTGGGGACAGCATTTGGTGCTCGGCGCAGCAGTGCTTCCAGCCTCGTTAATGGCTGGATTTCTGGCTCATTTCCACAGCTCTTGCTCCCCTTTGGTCTCCATCTTCTGACCCACCTCGTTGTCTGGTGGGAGGACTCACAGGAGCTCCAGATCCTTAGTCACGGAGGAAGAAGAAAATCGTAAAAAGGGAGTGGAAGAGATAAGGCTTATACAGGAAGCGGTGGCTAATTACGGGCTGGGGATTTTCTCTGCCGCTCTGGCCCGGCTCCAGCGGGACAGATGAGCTCTGCGGGGCAGAGCAGGGTCCAGCAGCCATTGGTTATCCCTGCCTGGCAGCACAGAGCAGGAGACGCACTGGCAGCAGCGTGGCACGGGGGATGCCCTGCCTGCAGACCCCCGTGCTGCCCTCGCCTCCAGCAGCCCCTGCCCCATCCCACCGCAGCATCACCAACGGGGCAGAGCCCCCCAGCTCCATGCCGGTGCCGAGAGGCGAGGGGCAATGCGGGCGGTCCGTGCGGAAGGTGCCGGCGGGGCAGACCCCCGGCACAGCGCCGGGCCGTGGCAGCCCGTGCCGCGCCGCGCCGTCGGGGTGCGCTGAGTTCCCCGGACTTGTTTTCACGGTCTCACCCAGCTCTGACCTGCCTCAAATGTTGACACAATGTCACGTTTCCGACTGCAGTCTTTCATGTGCAGCCGGAGGCTAAATACGGCTGCTGGTTCCTGGAAAAAGACGTGCCTGGCACCCTTTCAGCAGAAACCCGATCCCCATGCAGGCTTGGCACAACAGCTGAATAACATGGCAATAACTCTTTCAGCAGCATTTCAACCCATAAATAGGGCTTCCCGAGCGACTCCTTGAAGCGAGGCAAGGAGGATACAATGGTTTTTAGTGAAAAAAAAGGCCAAAAAAAAAAATAATGGAGTGAGAGTGCGTGAAAAGTGAGTACGAGGAGGCAGCTCGGCTCGGAGCAGATCGGAGGACGTCGCGGGGATGCTGAGCGTGGTTTGGTTATAATCCGAGCGCAGTATTGCCTCAAAAGGAAAGAAATGCTCTCGGATTTTTTGCCGTGTCGGTCCCGTTTTATAGCAGCCCCACGGAGGTAGGATAGGAGCCTCCCGAGGGCGAGGGCCCTTCCTAACCCCGGCCAGCACACACAGACACATCATTTTAGCTTTTCACCACCTGTTTGGAAAGCTCCGGTAACCCAGTGCCATGGGACTGGGTGGTTTTTACAGGCATGTACCCCGGGAGCTGCTTATTTGCATTATGCATGGACCGGGGCCTAAAATAATCTGCAGTGACGCACATTTTTTTTTTTTTGCTGTGATTTTTTCTTTCCCCCTTCTCTTTTCCTGCTTTTCCAGGGCTCCATTTTCCCGAACGTGCCGTGACTTTTGAGGACCATGCATGGCTAACCAGCCCCAGGGCTCCCCAGCCCCTGAATCAGCACGTCCGCCTGCAGACGGGGAGCCGAGGGGGAGCGCTCCCCCCCGGCCGTGACACGGCCACGGCGGGGAGAAGTGCCCTTGTGCTCTGCCTCGGCTTTCATCTGCAAAGCGTGTAGCTGCAAGTGCCGCGTGTTTACAAATGCAGGCATTGCAAGATCCCTTGAACTGTGTCCTAGTACAAAAGAGGCTTTGAAACAAGAAACACGTTGTCATGGCATGTTCCAGGCCAGCAGCACCAGACTGAACCAGATAATTGCTGTTTCTGCTTTAGCTGCTTCATTGTGGAAAAAGCAGCAGGTCTTGAGCAAGTCCTTTTTTTTTTTTTTTTTCCCCTTTTCGACGTTTTTTGGTGAGATGCTCGGGATGGAAGGAGAAGGTCGGGAATGCTTGGGCAGAGTGGGATGAGCTCAGCCTGTTCTTCAGGACTGGAGGGAAATCACTGTGCTGTGCTCAGGTCATGTAACCATAGCCTGTGGAGCTGGTGATGCTGACCCTCGCTATGCAACACGGGCTACTCATATTTTGTAACCCTGACTCGTGGTGTGCTGCTGGAGCTGGGAGATGCAGCTCTCACAGCTCCCCCCATGCTCCAGACTTTTCCCATTGCCCTTTCCCAGGTGCTTCATGGCACTCGAGAAATATCCAAACACCTCTCAGTGCCAACCAGCCACTGAAGGGGCTGATTGTCCCCTACATTGAATAAGTTTGTACCACCCTGGGCTTGACGGCTGGGCAGCGGTATGTCTGCACCTCTAGAAATGATGGGCATGATGGAGGGGGTGCCTGCACTCTCATGCCCACATTCCCAAGGCACTGCACTGCCATGCTGGGGTTCTAAGAAATGGAAGGTAATAGTTCTATGTGGCACTTTGAAATCATTTATTTCTTATGCATTTCTCTTTCTCCTGGGTGTGTTTTTGCTCTGGGCCCATCACTCTGTGGGGTCAGTTATTGCCATTATGCCCAGTGCCTTCAGAAACAGTAAAGCTCCAGCTGGGAAGGGCTTTTCACAGCATGTGCCTTGTTAAAAACTGGGGAAGGATGGGTAACACCACACAGCTGAGGGAAAACAGAGGAGTTTGGGGCTAGTTTGTAAGAAGCAGCACCAAGGAGTGCCTGAGAATAACAAGGCAGATCCCCTGTCTCCTGTGGTGTGTGCTGCTACCCTTGGGAAAATGGGGCCTGGATGGAATCTGTTCCAGACTGGCTGCTCCTGGTCTCCCCATACCTGACTTGTTACATCCACATGGAGTCACAATTCTGCCTGGGGCTTGGGATGCCAACAGTCCCGTGGCATGGCTGGGTTGAGACAAGTCTGCTATAGCAGGTCAGTGTCTGCTGTGGGATGCTGGACCCTCAGTTAGCTCAGTGCTGCCCTATGCCCATGCATGTCTGCCCTTCCCTATGGCAGGGGAACCCTGCTCTGTGGGATGAGACCAGGGAAGAGCTGGGTCAGCTGTTCGCAGCCTCAGGCTTGTCCCCCAGAGGTCCATTTTACCTGCTCTCCTGACCTCTGCTTTTATTCCATCACGCAGGATGGGACCCTGCTTTGTTTTCTGAACAACAGCTCAGGCTAAAGAATGGTGCAGCACTGTGGTGACCAGAGATGTCACACGAGGAGTAATTAGTTTTCTCTCTGCAATACAGCTTTATCTTTCCTTCAGCATGTGGTGCTGCTGGAAGTGTTGCAGCGCTCCCTTCTCCCATGCAGGGCTCTCCTGGTAGCCTTGCTCTGTGCCTCCTTTTAGCAGCAGCTAGGAAAAAGGCAAAGATATATTCTGCTTTGAAAGTACTGATTAATATGCAAACAATTGGGCCTGAAATATTACTTATCCTTGTCACAGGGCTCGTATTTGCACTTTTGCCTGAGGATGTGTACAACACGAATGTGGAGCTGAGCAGCTTACAGAAGATTTAACTCTTATTTCTATTCTTGATGCTGAATCATTAATAAGGTTATGCCCATGTTCAGGGCCTTTCCCAGAGCTCTCCTCCTGCTGCAGCAGGGGGTTGGAAAGCTGCTGGCGGAGCTTTACTTCAGCTATATCGATTGGTGTGCAGCAAGGGTAATATTTCACCCCAAATGGAAGCAGCCACTGATGATTATCGCATGGTATTAGCACGTGTCATTGTGAAATTGGTGTGATTTGAGATGAAATGTGACCTGTGGGCACAGGTAACCACATTGTATTGCTAACTGCATTACGGTGCACGGGGAATGCCGGGGCTTGGTGAGCTATTAGTGTTGCTGGTACCACACTGATTAAAAACCCCGTCTCGCTCTTGCTCCCATTGAAATCAGTGGGAGGTCTGTCATTGCCTTCAGTGAGTGCTGGACCGGATCCAGATTTCACTTCATAGTATGCATTATTCCATAGGATTAAAGAGGCACAGGGAGTGAGATTCCTCTCCCTTGCTGAACTCTGCTGCTTAGATGTTTGTCTCGGAGCTGGCTGGGACACGAGGCACCCGACCTGGTTTCAGTGTCTACCCCAGGGAGCAGATGAGCGGTGTTTTCTCTGCTGTGCCTGCAACAGCCGTGTGAGCAGCTGCGGCAGTGCCAAGATACAACGCTCCCAAAGGTCAGCCAAGGATGTGGTGCTGCTGTGGGGGTGCAGGTTAAATGTGAGGTGCTGGGCAACCCCCCTTGCACAGCCTGGTACGGGGACAAGGCAGGCAGGGATTCCTGTAAGCATTGCCTGCACAGTCAAAGCATTTGTCCCTGCCAGCACAGCAGAGTGCCTGTTCACAAATGAGAAAGCCCAAGCACGCCCCGGGAGCCTCGGAGGAGGCCCTGGCTCTGGTCAGGAGTCTGTTGGGGAGGGGTTTTCTCTGGTTCTTGATTTCAAACAGGCATTTGACCTCAAAGCCATACCGGCTGCTCTGAGGATGAATTCCCCTTGCGGTGTGGGAGGGCTCCCCAGGGCACCGTGGCAGCTGCCAGCACGGATCCCACCACAGCCTTTCCTGTCCCCATCCCTGTCCCTGCTGAGTGCCTGGCCCCAGTGGCCAAGGCTTTGGGTGGAGGATGAGTCAGGGCCCTGTGCAGGAAGGGCTGTGAAGGGAGGGGGTGGCAGTGACCCCCCCCATTGCTGCTGGGGGACTGAAGCAATCTGTTTATCATGGAAAAATTGCTCTTTGCAGCAATTCAAATGGAAACTTCCCAGAATGAGTGCTGCAGAGCTTTCTTCTTGAATCACTGGCCCCAAAGAGCTGCTTTCTAAGATGATGCCCTTGGCAGAGCCATCACTGGGCTTGGCCGAGCCGTGGTGGCTCCCTCCCGGCAGCACAGCTGGTCTTGCTCTCTCCTTGGGCCAGTTTCTAACAGAGCATCTCTGCTCGGTTTGGTTGGATGGCAGTGTCTGCTGAGCTACAGCAGGTCCAGGAGTGCAGGAGCCCCTGAAGACCACAGGCTCACATTCAGCTTGGAGGCTGAGCCTGGTTTTTGGTCTGCAGACTACAGCAGGGGCTTTCCCCAGGAGGGATAGTAAGTGGGCACCAGCACAGAGGTGTCCCACAAGCCACACACTTGGATTGGAAGGCTAAAAGGCAAGAGGGTGCTGGTTCATCTGTTACCCCACGCTGGGTGCTGGAAGGCTCTAAGGTTGGTAGTTACCATGCTTGCCTCAACTCGGGGACCACCCCAGGATGGAGGCTCTGACAGCAGCATCCGCTGCCATCTCATGAACGCTGTATGCCTGTTTTCCCTGCCTGTTGGCTGCCCATCGTCCTTTTCCATGGTTTAAATGAGTATCCAAAGGTCATGGAGAACTCAACCTCTGCCCGGCGGCTCACGTAGCTGAATGAATAAGGCGTGAGTATGTGACGCCTGACTAATCCGCTCCTGTGTGCAAGCCCATCGGGTGCTTTGCATCCAGTGCTCACATGGCCACTGCAAAACCTGTGCTGGTGAGAGCACGGAGCACATGCATTGCCCACCATGCTGTGCTTTGTGTGAGCCCCTCATCTGGCACATGGGATGCTCCTGGGACAGATGGGGTGTCCTGGCAGGGCAGTGGGCCTCTCCCACAAGGCATTTTCGGGCCAGCATAACCACAAGTGCATGTAAAGCTCTGAGTTGTCAGCCTTGCAGATTGGGAAAAGATAACGAAGGAGCTGGGTGTTGCAAGGGGTGGGCACCCATGGAGCTGGGCACCAGCAGGGAGGAAGCACAGGTTATGGTACCCCCCTGCCACCCTTGGAGCAAAACTGCCAGGGATTTTTCTGTGTTTATTCCTGTCGTCCTGCAGTGCTCATCCCCATAGTAACACAGCAGCCTGGCACTGCAGCACCTGGTGACATCCCTGGTCCCCAGGCAGGAACCAAGGTTCTGTGAGGCCCATGCCATACCCCAACACCTCGGTAGGACACAGTCACAAGGCCAGCTTTTCTGTGCTCAGAAGAGCAGGGCAAGTTTTCACTGTGTCTCTGCAGCCCTGGAAAAGAAAGAGCCAAAAAGGACGGCACGGGCATGGGGCTGGCCAGGATCTGGTAGGAGCTTGCCCATGGTGAGGGATGGCTGGTGGTGGCAGATGCTTGTCCCCAGGGCTGGTCCTTGGTGCCCACAGCAAGTGGTTGTGCCCAGGGCACTCTGGTGCTAACGCAGTGCCGATAGCCAGCCAGGGGCACCTGCTCTGGCAAAGCCAGGTCAAGAGTGTGATGAGCACAAGCTCTGACTGCATTGCATTGGTGAGGCATGAGCCACAGAGGGGTTTTCCAGCTGCAGCCAGGCTCCAGCAAACACCTGGGCACTTGAAGTCAGGAGGCATTTGCAACAAATGCTTTTTGAATCCAGGAGTGAGGCAAAGGTATTTTTAAAGAGAGTGGCAAGACTGAGGTCTCCGTGCAGATCCCGAGCCGCTTGGAAGATGAGTCAAAGGATTCCTGGAACAATTACAGCTGCAAGGTGCAGCAGCACCAACGCATCCCCCATCAGCAGCACAGCCAGGCACCCTCGGCCAGCTGCTCGTGCTTTCTGTTTAATAAGGCATATTAGGCAATTTCCCATTAAGAACGTTTATGGCAATATATAAATATTCACTTATACAGAGCTTGCCTGCCCCTTTGTGCACAGAGTGGCAGAGAGAGTGACTTGAATTATTATAAACCTATCAAGAAAGCTTGTGATGAAGCCTACTGCATGGCAAGGAGATGGATGTCCTGGATCCCCAGTGGGGACTGAGGTCTTTCAGGCTCCAGGGCAGGAGACGTTGCTCAGTGGGATGGTTTCTGAGCAGGACAAGGCTACCACGGGATGAGCACTGCATCTCCTGGTGCGCAGCTGCAGGCAGCGTGAGCAGGGTTTTCCCTTGTGTGATTTCCCTGTGCTGGCCACAGGAAGAGCATGCACAGGCCCGATCTGGATTAAATCAAAGGAATTTTTTTTTCTTCATTTGCTGTCTTACGCACTGACCACCAAACCACATCCTTCGAGCCTGAGCCCGGTGCACTGAAACAAAAACTAGGCCACGGCTTCTTGCTCTTTCCTTTCCTTTCTTTTTCTGTCTTTCCCCTTAGTGCGTCAGTTGGGTGCAAAGCTGGCACATGCCTCTCCTCCAGCCTCTCTGCTCCCCATGGAGCCCAGTGCACCCCCATGGGATGGCCCCTTCCTAGGGCAGCCTGGTGTTTACCACACCCCCAGCAAACCACTTTCAGCTCCATGTAAATCCTGGGAACTATCCAGATTATGTCCATGGAGCACTGAGTCAGTGGGGAGCAAATATAGAGGAATAATAAGAAATGATGTCCTGGCAGATTGTGTTGTCGGGACCTAATGAGTTGCAGCGCAGGGTCTGTGCTCGGCTCTCACCCAGCTGCATTAAGCAGCCGAGTGTTTTACAGTCTGACACTGAGATCAGCACAAACTGGAGGGGACCCCGCAGCAAAGAGCCCCCTGTTGCTAGCAGGAGCTGTGGCTGTGGTGCGAGGCTGGTCCCCAGACAGCACGGCCAGAGCAGGGCTTGCATCAGTCGCGATCTGCCTGCATAGGGAAGTTCTCACGTTTGCAGAACAGAGAGCAGCTTTATTGTTTTATTTTGCAAACCAAAACCAGCCGGGAGTTTCTGAAGTGTCTGCCATCCCCGCAGAGAGCTGTTTAGTCATGCCTGGTGTGTATGCATGTGAGACACAGTGTAGGGGAGGGAGTCTCTAGGACTTTGCAAAGATTAAAGATTTATGCTGACCCTTGAATCTGATCCAAGGCTACTAATCTGTCCTGATCCTATCATCTGCTCAGGGTGGATCTATTTCACTTTCCTTTATGGTACTCCTGACTCACTCGACTCCCACTCCAGGCCAGTCAAGTGGGAATGGGAAGCACTACCACATATTTGTTTGGGTTTACATTTAAAACTCTGGACCTGTAGTGGGTGCAGCTCATAAAGGAAACCAGTGTGGATAAGATATGGGTGAGCTGAATGCTTGGAAACCACTCCCAAACACAAGCTGAAGTGGTTGGAAATCAAGGTGGAGTGATGTACAGAAGGCACAATACTTGGCAGCTACGCCCAACGTGTGAGAAAGGCGTTTAAATCCAAGGTGGTAAGGTGGGTAGGGCATCCAGCATGCTTCTGAGGGAGGCAGCTTATTGTCTTTCAGGGTCTGTAACTTCTTCAGCAGCGAACTGGGTATTGACACCCTCCATCTGCCCACCCATGCACACAGCTTCCCACCGCGGGGCTTTGGGAAGCTGTGCTGGGGGTACTGCTTTCCCCCCGGCACTGCTCCACCTGGAAAATAGCTTGCTTAATGCTCCATCACCCCGTAGTGAAACGCTCCTAATGGCTGCTGGGGATTTAGACCGAAAACCAAAATACAGACCTGATTTTGTGCAGGGCAGAGTAAGTCTCCTCTGCCCTTGTCAAAAAAAAGAAGTGTGGCAGAAAGAGCAATAGGAGCTTTCCATCGCCCCAGCCCCCAGCTCTCCTCTGCCTCAGCCACACGTGTCAGACTTGGTCTGGAGGAAGGCTGGGGATGCCAGAGCACCTCGGCCCGCGTGCCAGCCGGGCCGGGATGGATAACACCCACCCAGGCACTGCCAGCAGTACCAGGGCCACGGGCAGCCGAGCAAACAGCATCAGTCATACGGACCTGGCCCGTGGCTGAACTGACCAGGAGAGGGAGAGTGCGGTGTATCCTATTTCAGATCCCCTGGGACATCCTGTTCTCCGGATAGCTGAGGATATGTAAATATAGCAAACGCAAAGCAAGGCACTTTCCTACCATGCCTTACTCAGGCTGCATATAGAAAGGGGCTGAAACCTAGCAGCGCAGTTGGGAACACCCATCTGCAACTGTGAAATAGGCATCACGCTTTATTTTTAGTTTAAAATGAAGTTCCTGTTTGTAAGGCCAGAAGGGTTACAGGAAAAAAAAAAAAAAAAAATGATGAAGCGGGATCATTTACTGCTATTTTTCTTTACACGTGTCCTTCCTTCCTTCCTCCCTCCTGAGAAATAGGATGTAGCACATCGCTATTCCAGGCTGCAATATTCGCTCACAGGAACGGTGGTTTCTGCTCCCTCCGAAGAGGCCCATTATGCCTTGTGTAACAAAAGACACCAGCCTCCCAACCACACCAATTACCCTTGATTTCTAGTCGCTACATGAAGGGCTTATCTCATGTAAATGAAACGCTGTCTTCACACTGACTCGCACTTCCTTTCTCTTTCATCAGTTTTGGGCTGCCCTGCCAGGCAGGGGTGAAAGGCAGGTCACGCAGTGGGACTGGGGAGCCCTCCCCAACTGATCAGCCCAATCCCCCTCCTCCAGGCAGCTGATCAGCCCCAGCAGCCATGGGGCACACCGAAACAACGGGAAGCATTCGGTCAGGTCAGCTAAATGAGCCTGTTTAACTAGCAAAGCCAAGCCCTAATTAGCCTGGTGGCTAACTCCTTGACCCAGCTCCCAGGCCCTGCATTTCTCCTGCAGGCAGGGGTCACGCAGACGCCGTGGAAGGAGAGCGGCAGGGATGCATTTTGGCAGGCACCCACACGTTGTATTCCCTCCCGTGCCCCAGAAGGGAAAGGTAATTGTGAGCTGACAGATGGGAGCCTGTGAGCTGCTGATGGGAATTCCCAGCTGAGGGGTTTCAAGAGCGGTGGGAGCTTTGGCGTATGGATTAGGTTGCTTATATATACTATAGTGTGAAGGAAACAGGCGGGTTTGCTAATTCCCTTGCACTTTAATTTAATAAAGTAGGATTTGTCTGGTGGGAAAGTGTAACAGTGGGATTTAAGCTGTGTGAGTCTCATGACTGATGCTTGCCTAGTGGGGTGGGAAGAAGGGATGCATCGTTTGCATTCTGTCTCTCCTGTGCTCCTGTGTTTTTAAATACTATTTCTGAGTGCCCACAGCTTTGGATGAGCTTTATTTGGGATTAAGTTTATTAAAAGAATCTGTATGCAGATACTCACACTAAATTCTGCAGCCTAGTTTTTTGAGAAGCCAGTGTCCTGTGTCTAGGGAGAGCCAAGACAGCTTGGTTTGCAGGTGCCTTATGTCAAGACTCATATAAGCTGAAGAAAGGTAAAGAGGGGGATGGACGATGCACACAGGAAGAAGGGGCAAATTAATATCTGATATAGCCTCTGTAGGGAAATAAGGTCCTTCTGGTTTTAATGAGAAAGTCCCCAATGGAAATTTTAAATCTGGATCTACATCCAATCCTCAAAGTTCAGGGAGCTCAGGCTGAGGAGTTCAGTGCAGTCCATCACACATCAGAGCTATCTGCAGAATTCACATCCTAACTTTTTTTTCCAGTCATAAATTCTGCCAAAGATGTGTGCTTGGGTACGAGGTATTTTTCTTCTTTTTCATCCCTTTTACTAATTTAATTCCCAGACTTAAATCAAATTTTTCCATTTCAGCCCTCCACAAGCTGGGAATGCGTTGTTTACAATTACTAAACTCTTACAGCTTCCCTATGCCTTGTACTGCATGTTGAGCTGTGGAGAGGTTCACCTGACTGCAATAGCAACAAGTGAGTGAAGAGGGGTTAGGCAGTGGGCTGGTTTATGGTCAAATGCAGCAAAGTTTTCTTATGTGCTAGTGAGTAGCTCATTACATTGCTCCTATCCTTATTTTCCTCATTATTAAAAGAGGATAAAGCCCAACCAATTATTGGGATATGCACAAATATGCCATTGATGAGGGTCCTGGCAGATTTTCAGAGGAGCCTTGAAGCAGTAAGTCTCAAAAGCCACATGCTGGGCTCTCCCTTATTTTTATTCTTTGCTGCTTTCTATGTTGTAGGATAAGAGCTAATCAGAGTGATGCTCTCCAGCAGACTTTTGTGTATGGCATTACAGTAGAATCCTAAATTTTCTTTCCTGCTCATGTATATAGAGCATGAAGAACTAGGATGGCTGTAGACTATTTCTATTTTCAGGTGATTTAGCCAAGGTAAAAACATCTGCATGGCTGAAAGAATGAGCATTGGATAGAAAATAACCTTGAAGCGCAGCTCTCTGACATGATGGCATACGAGGTGCTCAGCTTCCTGGGATAACTGTGCTCCATGAAATGCCAACAAGGAATGTAACTTCCAAAGGATACAACAAAGGACAGTAAAGACAACCAGAGCATGCAGACTCCGAAGCAAGAGAGACTGCAGAGCAGGCTGGGTGCTCAATGATGCACTTCCCTGGGTGCATTTCTGATCAAGAAATGGTTTCAGCATCAACATACATAAAGTTCCTTCCATTCAGTTTAGGACTTCTACTAGGTGCAGAGGCAATAAGTCCATTATATGGTTGGTGTAACTCAGTGCAGCTCAGCTGACTTGGTTCATGTGAGGATGTTTGTACCTTTAGATGTGTTGCTTCTTCCTCCGTAAAGCAAAGATGTCGTCTGAGACTGGGCAGCTTCCCCATGCTGATGCTAGAGCAGCAGCAGAGAGTAATACCTGAGCAAACACTCACAGCTCCTTGGGCATCACTTCATAGTACCTTATCTGCAGCTTGTAAGTGAAACTACAGCTCCTAGAACCTAGGATGTGTGCTAACTTTGAGCACATAATTTCCCCTATCTCTGCCTCATCTTCCCTGACTGTACAATGCTTTATGAAGTATGAAGGTCTTTGAATTTCACCGATTAAAAAGCATTAAATCAGACCATCTTGGCCTTCTAGCTTGATGCATGTTACCCAGCCACTGTGGCTGGGAATAAATATTCCTCTGTTCTCCTATTTCAAAGTGGCACCCAGTTCCCAGGATTATCCTCCTGCCTTGTCCATGGCAGCACTGGGAAAAAAACTTCAAGATATTCCCAATGTGGTGGCTGGGGCTGACACATGGACATCGTGTTGCTGTTTGTGTTAATTTGTCTCTTGTTAACAGTTTATGGTCGATCGAATCCCTTGCATTGTATTTATTACTTGTAATAAAAGAGATTTACTGGACTCCACAGTGCCCATGAGCCCAGGGAGCTATGGGGTGTGGGTGCCGGCGTTGCCAGGCTAGGGGGAAACATGCTTATCACGGAACCAGCCCTTGGTGAGGTTGAGGATGCAGGTGAGAGCGAGGACGAAGGCTTTAGGCAAGAAGACAGTTTTGGTGAGGTTGCATCCCCCTCTGCTGGAAAATCCAAGTAAAAGAAGTGCACCCGCAAGCCAGGGAGAAAACTGGGTTGAGAAAGAGGGAAATAAATGTGCAAAGAAAGGAAGTGAGCTCCAGTCTCTCCCGCTTCATTTGTGCCAGGCATAATCCCACTCCCCATCATGGGAATGGGCAAGCGGGGCAGAGGCAGAGGCTGCTCAGCTGAAGGAGAGATGGATGGAGAGGAGCTGGGCATTGGGTGTCCCCATAGGAGCGCAGGGGTTTGGGACACCACACTGGGTGACACCATGGGTCAGGCAGGTCCTGACTATGTGGCAAGCCCAGAGAACAGGCAGAAAATCGTGAGCATAGCTAAGCAGAATTGCATAGACAAAGTCAGTGCTTAGATGCTGGATTTGTAGCCCAGGTGGCATCGAGGAGCCATGGCTGATGGGTGCTGAGATGCAAAACACCTTGGAGGGACTTACATACATAAGGAAAGCTGAACCATAGGCACTTAAGTCTGTCAGGAAGGGTGCTGCAGTCTGTGGTTTCTTGCCATGTCACGGTAGGGAGCCATGCTTTTAACCAGAGGCTGCAGAGAATGCCTCGCTGGCTCGTCCTAATGGGTCACATCTTATCCTCTGGCGGATACCAGTGGCTATCAGGCAGTGTGTCAGAGGTCAAGGTGCTCTGGGGAAAGTGGCAGCAGTTTGAGACATGCCAAGCAGCAACAGGGAGCAGGGAGGGGGTTTCGTTTCTAGGCACAGAGGTATGAAGGCACTTTGGCATACAGGCAGCTGCCTGGCACCCTCTCCTGCCAGGCTGCTAGGGCACACAGCTCCCTTACCCCGAGTACTGCTGCTGGAGCTCGTTCTTCCTCCCTGCCAGCCCAACCGGCTGGAACACAGGGTTCATGATAGCCCAAGTGAGGCGAGTGACTCTGGTAGCAGCAGGAGCTCACCACCATGGCCCCAAAGATCTCTAAGAAGTTGCTGCTATGGGCTTCCCCTTGATGCTGGCTTTGTCTACATTTGGCAGTACACGTCTGCACAGAGCTGGAGGCTCAGGGCTCTACGCCCTTCTTTCAGAGAGGCTCACTTGGAGACTGTTTGGGATTAGACTTAGCACTGGAAGAAGGGTTTTGTTTCTTTTTAGATTTAAAATCTAAATTACAGAAAAGGTGAAATGTGGTGACTGAGCTGGCAAAGGCCCTGACAGTGCAATAAATCTGCAAGCGTGGGCCTGGCTTTTGCGCAGGGGTCTGCGCAAGTGCCAAGGTCTCTGCTAATAAATCTGACTGGAGAACCAGGAGGAAACTTTTTTTTAACTTACTGCTAACAGCAGGCTCTTTTTTAACCATCAGTTTTTCCCTGCTCCCTTCTGCTGATTCATGCTCCTGCTGCTTCGCCACGGGTAGAAGCCAGCATTCCTGAAGGTCATCACTTGCATGCAGCAGCTCACACTGCAAAGTGTTTGCCAGCATCTACAAAATCAAAATGCTAAAATGACTCTGATCATTTATACTTGCACTGTCAGTGATGGAAAATCTTTCACCTTGCCAGCCTTGTTGCTGCCACGTTTCCAGTCTGTTAGGCTACTAGAAGGTAAAGCTGGGGCATGAAAGGTAATGCCTCCCTACAAACCTGACACCAGATCATTTCAGTGGCACAACAGCCTGAGGATTCTCCCCTGGGCTCACGTACAGGCAGTCCTCTTGGAGATTTGGAAAACCTAGGGTCCAAGCATGCACCCCTCTGACATACACCCAATCCCTTCTATGATCCCGTGACACTGGGAAATGAGATACTTGTGCTCACGTCAGGTTTCACGCAGGAGTCATGCCTCTGCCTGCAGCCTGGGGAAGAAGAGCTGTGCTTCACTCGCTGGCACCTCCCTCCCCTTCTATGTCTTTCCTCTCCAGACCATACGCTGTCTTGGGCCACAGAAAAGAGGCAGGACTGAAAGGCATGCTAGCAGAATGCAAACATCTCTAGGAGAATAAGTTATGATTTAGTTAATAAGGCATGTCTCCCTCAATGGCAAAGGAATACTTCTGGTTTAGCTCCAGCAGTAACAGCACAATAGGTTTCTTCTTCAGGAAAGCCGGGGGGAAGACAAAGTGAAATCATTCCTTCTCTTCTTCAGGTTCTTTAGTGAGTATTTATACTGTGGCAGCACCCGTAAGCCTTGCAAAACAAGCAAGCCCTGAGTAAAAATTCAGGAAGACACTGTTATAGGCTGTTTGGTGGATTTTAGAAATCATCAGTTACTTTAATGTCCATCTTTTTAGAGGCGACCACTGATCTTACCCTTTCCTTTAAGCCTCTGTAACACAGGAATATATCTCATACACTATCATCTGCCTCTGTTTCTTTTGCTAAGATTTTAAACGGGACTTGAAAATGCAGAGCTGGAAGCAGACCCCACCTGCCGGTACTGCAGAGCAAGGCTCCTAAGCAGCTGTACACATGGGTCCTCCCTGGCTTCCCCAGCTCAGAGAGCTGCTTTCCCCCTTGACAAGGGAGGATGGCTGACCAGAAACCACCCACAGTTTCTAAAGCATTTTACAAATGGACATCTCAACCTTCTGGGAAGAAAATATGCTTCTAAACGAACTGACTGCACTAGCAGGGTGGGTTATTTGCTTCCTTAAAGTACAAAACATGAATGAGCAGAAATGTAAAATCTCAGTGCAATATTAACATTATTATTTTGCTGTGGTTCCTTGCTCAGCTGCATGGGAAAGTACCACACAGCAGGGTTCTGTAACTCATCAAATCAATTAGTGTCTTCGTCTGCATCAGCTAGTGGGAGTAGTCTGTAGCCAAAGACAAATTAAAGAAACGTCCAGTAAGATACTCTATTTTGAGAGGAGCTGTCCTATTTTCTCATGCTAATGACAGACTCAAAACTCTGTGCACAATTTAGCTCATTATTAGAACTAATTGGTGCCAGGCATTCCATCCTCTTTGATACAGCTAGCCATGGGTATGAAATTTTCTGAGTTAATAAACCATAAAATGGATTAAGAACTTTCAAAGTGCAATTCATATCACAGCTTAATTGGAAGAAGAATATTAGTTGGATTTTTATGGATACAAAAGAAAGCCATGTTTTGGGGTGGAAAAGCACATGCACAGCCACCTTCCCTGGCACTGGGGAGCTGGGTAATTTCTAATTGCAGTGCCACAGAGTAGTGGTATTTGATGGCAGGTACCTTAGACAAATGCTCCTCAGCATGCTGTGCAGTCCATGAAGCTGAGGGCAGGAAAAGGCCTTTTTCTCTGTGTGTTTTTTACTCCTTTGTGCAGAGAGAACCAATTAGTACAGCTCTCCCAAGGTCAAGAGCTGCCCAAGCAGAAAAAGAGCAGTCAGGGTGGTGTGATTCCTCCTGATGTGGCCAGCATAGCTGATGCCAGCCTACCATGTGGTCCCAGTGATTTTATACCAATCTCATTCTGATTGCTTCTTTGCACCTTTTTGCCACTGTTTGAAGAGTACAATTGTGTGCGTGTGTGTGTCCCTTTTGTTACTCATTGGCTCAGAAAAATAATGCAGTGTGATTTAGAGAATCCCCTGGCAGCAATGCAGGAGAGCCCTTTGCAGGTGTCCCAGACACAGCATGTAGCCTCGGGTGCACTGCACGCAGTTCTTGGCTGCCTGAAATCCATCACCTGCATGTGCTATTGCTCTTTCTTCATCAAGGAGCAGAAAGGCTACCTGCCAGTTGCATGCATTATATCATGCCCTGCCTGTGTTTAAAAGCAGTTCCTATATGATTTTTGTTAGTGAGGGACTAAACTAAGTTATAACATTTCTCGGAGAAAAAAAAGGAAAAGGCCTGTTAGCTTCTCCTGGCACTGGGTTATACCAGGTGCTGTATTTGCTGCTCTTTACAAATATGAGCAATGCCAAACAATGCCAAAACTCCCAGATACTGATTTTATTGCTTCATTGTGTGCTCTTATGCTTGGCCCCTGTATCTTCATTAATTAACCTCCACAAAAATACTTAACCTGCTTCCTCTGCTCCCCTTGGAGCTGAGATTTCTGTATCCATGTAGGTTCAGCCAAGGGCAATGGGGGAAGAGAGATCAGCCTGTGCTGATCCTTTCTCTCCCAGTGCAGTGCTGTGGTGGGGAGGAACAGCCTTTTGGCTGTGTTGGGTGAGCCCTTTGGGGTTATGGAGGTTGCATGGCTGGCACTGGCATGGCATGGGTGCCCCAAGAGTGGGTGAGTGTCTGGAGGCTGAGGGTTTCCAGCTTTGCCCAGCCTACTTTGCACTTCAGTTCTCATTAAGGAGAAAGGTGGTCCTCAGCCTGACCCTGGTGCCCTGGAAAATGCTTCAGAATACTGAAGCACAGTGAGCTTACAAAGCACATCAGAGAGCTGTGACCCTGCTCTCATTCTTCACACAGCAGTTGAGGTCCTTACTATTTGTAACATATTTTGAGAACCATTGCAGGACAATGAAAAACAGAAGCTGTTTTCCACCCTACTGACAACCAAACAATCCTGTTGAATATCCATCAATATCTTTCAATTTCAGTCATGAAAGTTTTTCTGCAACATCATAAGAAATCCCAAAGAAAAAGATTGTGTTTCAGGTGAATGGAAAACATTCCTTATGCATCTCATAGGCTCAGCTCATGTCCGTCCTGCCTTGACCTCACACTGAAAAAGTCACCACTGAGCTACCTGGAAAGCTGGAGCTACACAATTTGTCAATGATGGAAACACTGGGATCCTCATCAATGTCCCATTGGGGGCAGATGTTTGGAAAGGTGTGGTATTTATTATGTACATCAAGACGCTTAGAGCTTGTCAGTCCATATTGCCCCAATCACCTTTTGTTTTAAACCCATGCAGATGTGTGCAGCTTTGCCTTCTTGTTCTGTTCTTTGAAGCTGGGGGATTTCTAATCTTTACCTGCTATGACTTTACAGAACTAGGCTTAATATGTCCAAGGATTAAAATAACCAGTTACAGTGCCCTGAACAGCAGAGCAGTGAGGTTCTCAGTAAAAAACCTGAGAAAGACTGCAAAATGCATGGATTCCTGGCAAAACTCCTAGAGAACATCTGGTTACATGAGAGTTAAGATCATGTGCAGTGATGCTTGCATTAGTTCTAAGACCACACTTGCTTTAAAAAACCACTATGTATCACGTAGAAACATCATGGTTATTATTCCTTAACCCTTGGTGCTCTGCAAGCCCAGGATGTGCCTGCAATGCACTGCAGCTCTATGCCTCAGTGTTCAGCTCTCACAGACGCACCCGAGAAAACAACAAACTGGGGGATTGTCGTGGTTTGAGGCCCCTCAAACAGTTCTGCTCACTCCCCCCTGCACCACCATCACCATCTTTTCGGGTCTCTCCCCCCCGTCTCTACCTCCCGGACATGACGTGCTCAAAAAGAACTGTCGTGGTTTGAAGGCCTTTCTCTCCTTCCGCCCGGCTTCTTCCCGGCTCCCCTCCTCCCTGGCAGAGCATGAAACTCAGAAAGTCCTTGGCCAGC
>JASSUY010006081.1:1486-20414 GCA_032466535.1 Forpus xanthops | reverse complement strand
AGCGGGCCGCGCCGGCACTGGGGCGGGAGGCGGCGGGGCTGGCGGGTAGACCTGGCGGCCGCGCGGTGCCAGGCACGCGGCTGCCGGTGTAGGCCCTGCGGAAGAGCCGGGCAGGGCCGGGGGCGGCCTGGTGTTCGGTCTCCGTCCTCGCTGTCGCTTACCGGAGCGTCGCAGGCCGGTCGTGTCTCGCATGCGGAGCCTGAGTGCGGGGTCCAGGCGCTCCGCGGGGCTGCCTGGGGTGGAAGCAGGGCATGGCGGCCCTCGTGGGGGTCGGCTCTTGGGCGGTGACTGGGCCAGCCGTGCGCGGGGCCTCCATAAACCTTTGTGTGCTAATGGGACCCTGATGACACTGATAGCTGTATCAGAGCTCTGCCGCGTGCTCTGAAGGCTTGCTTCCTTCAGCGTATTAGTCTGGTCAGGCTTGCATTAGCATAATGTGAAGACAACGTGATGTGTCTTCAGTGGTTTTCCTACATTTGACTTCTTTCAGTGGCCATCAGTAAATGATAAAGTGTTTCCCTCTCGTGGTCCTTCTCTCAGGTTTTTGTCTATCCTGTTTGTTGAAACCTGCATTAAATAATCTACTTTCTCTAAAGGTACGTGCAAAGAAGCATAAGAGCAGCGCAATGCTGAACTTGGTCCTGCTTATCTGAGGATCTGCCTGGAGCAGATGAAGGAAGGGTGTGGGAATCCTCCTACATGAAACTTTTCCATTGTTGAACAGGATAAAGCCTGGTTTGCTTAAATGCTGTATTCGGCTTCAACAATGTCCTGTTCTGTGGATGTGTGTGATGGAAGACAGTTCAAAGGGGCAAGCTGGAATTTGAAGCCCTTGTAGTGAGACTGAAATGGGGAACCAGGGTACCCTCTAGTTTTGCAGGGAGCATGACTGACTTGAGTTCATTGCCTCTAGAGCTGCTGCCTTCAACCTTACAATCAGGAGAGCTTCAGCATGTTTTGGGTTTTGTTTTATTTTGGTGGGTTTTTTTTTTTGTTTTTTTTTTTTGTTTTTTTTTTTTGAGGCTGTCATCTTAATATTATTTTTATGAATGTATTTGTTGGTAAATTATGTTGCAGGATAGGAAGAAGACTGTCATTCTTTTGCAGTTATACAGAAACCTTATGTTTAACTAGCTGTCAAAGTGTAACTAAGCTCTTGTGTAGCTGTGGATGCTAGCACTTGGTGGCCTTCAAGATAATGATGTGAAATGGGTCTGCCCTCATAAAAAGAAACTCTTCCTAGTTATGTTAGGTGAACGTTGCTGGACCAAGAATGCTAGAAGCCTTTTCTTCAGCAGAATAAGAACTGCTGCAATGTCTGGGCTTGGATTTCTAAAAATGGAACTTTCAAATTGTTGAGCAGTCTCAATCTGTGGCTGCTGAGCTGATGTGTTCTTAGAGTTTTGGGCACAGAGGTTAGTCTTGCAGGTGTTTTGGCTTCTGGAATCATAGGTGGTGATGGCCCTTGACTTTGCTGTTCTGTCTGTGTAGTGTCAGCAGCACATCTCGTTCAGGGAGTTACCTGTGAAACTGTACTGCAGATATGTGGAGTAGTAACAAATTGTTGTAGTAGCTGCACTTTGGTTTAGTCCATCTAAGTCATCTCAAATGGGAGAAATACACCTAAGTGAAGCTGACATCTGTATCCAGCTTGCTTTGCTAGTGGTTGAACCTTGTTAGGTTTCAGCCACACATTAGGATCACACCCAGACATTTATCTGAGTAAGTGTCATTCAAACACTCTTGCAAAACTGAGTGAAATAAGGAAGTTGTTATGCATAATGGCACAGCCTAGTTAGGTGGTTTAAGTTTGGAAGTAGCAAGTTGCATTTCTGAAGTTTTTAATTAGGAAATCTAGTGACTCTTTTGAAAGAGAGTGAGGGGACTTGGTCAGGGTTTCATTACTAGTTTTAAAAAATAATAGCTTAAGCTTCAGTTACGAGTGCAGTATTAGTTCTTGAAGTAGTGCTGTCTCTGGCATGAAGAGCTAGCTTCTTGTTAGCTGCCTCCTTGACTGACTAATTCAGAGCATGCATTTGGAAAGAAGAGCCAAAAAAGAATAACTGCTCTCTGCAGGCCAGTTAATGGTTTGGATGGATGTAGCTGTCAAGTGTTGGGGTTGCTTAAAACCGAAATGAAAGGAATGACACAGCAAGATGCTAGTCCTGTAGTATAGCTCTAAAAGCTGGATTGCATACCAGGAACTTGCTATGGCTTATAAGGTTGTGTTTTGTCTGACAGAGGGCTGTTACCACTGTCTTTACAACAGTGAGTTTAATCCAATATAAATCTCTAATGTAATTTATGCAGATCAAATCAGGCATATGCAATGAGAGGAAAAACTCAAGCAATTACACAGGAGACTTGATCCAAGGCTTGACTGCTGCTGGAGTAGAAAGGGCATGACAGGCAGACAGTCCCATTCTAGAATAATATTTTTCTAGCTAGGTATCTGATTTGACCATATTTATTCCTTCAGTGTAAGCACGCACTTAGTTTGTAATTGGGCCTTACTTTGATTAGAAGGTTTAAAAACTGACCTTAGCAGTGAAATCTCATTACAGCTGAATGCAGCTAATGCAGCTTCTGCTTTGCTGAGGCTCTGTATTAGTCACTGTCTCTAATTAGATATTAAGCATAAGTTTTCCATGTGCATGAGCAAACTTGCTCACAAGGGAGGATATCATTTCTTCCTGGTCCTGATTTCCATAATGTAGATGGCTTGTGGCTCTTGTTTGTAGAAACTGCATGTTATCCCAGTATCACATCTTGAATTGTTAGCTTCTTATCTGAGGACTTGAAATGCCCATTAGTTACTGGAGTCTGTAGTATCTTCTGTCACTTGTATCTTTGCAGCTAGCATCTATTAACAGGTTTTCATCAGACATGCTGACAAAGCTGCAAGTCCCAGTCATGCTGTTGTGGAGAGGTATGGGAGGCAATGAGCTCCACAGCCACGTGACACAACTGAAATGTGACTCAAGTAAACTGACTCTGCTTCCAGGCTGTGGCCAGTGCATGCTGGTGAATAAAGGAACACTTGTTCAGCTTCAGAAAAGTGCTTCATAGAAGAGCAGTGCTTCCTGTTGTGAAGTCTTGCTTGAAACCTGGTAGATTTGTTCTTGATCCAGGAGTTTGGCACTGGAACACTGAAGCTTGATAGCTTGATCCTCAGCAGGCAGGAGAGGAAAACAGCAGGGGTTGGAGATGGACTTCCCCAATGCTGTTGTCAAGAGCTAAACTCAACCTGTTTGGTTTGTAGTGATATGGCAAATAAGGTCCCTTTTTCAGATTTGTGTCAAAGCCTAAATTAGCATGGTGTGGTTTTAACTTTGGCATATCTGAGAAGTCTTTGAATGAGGCTTTGGTTTCTGGAGGAAGGCAGTTTTAGAAATGCCTCAAGAAAGGATTCCCTTTGCCGGTTGGGAGCTGTGACTTCCTTCTGTCCTCATGGCTATTATAAGTAACTTTGACTTAAAGAAGCCACACCAGATAAGTGTGGAAAATGATTGCTCTAAAGAGCTTTGCTGCTGCATTAGTGCTTTCTGAAACACCCAGGTGGGTCATAAATAATGTATGTTGTCACCTCGTACATATGGTAGCTAAGCAAGAAGGTTGATCTGTTTTTTTTTTTTAAGTGAAGTAATCAAAGAAGTGTATTGAAATTTATTGCCTCACTTCATTAGGTAATAAAGCTAATATGAGGTGACTCATACTCTAGTTAATACTCATTCTTTGAGGTCCTGCTTGCTGTATCCCACCTGGTCTGAAACAGGTGATTGAAATTGGAATCTAGTTTTTCCATTGTGGTCTTAAGTTCCCATATAGCACTCTTTAAGCAGCAGAAGGGCTTTAAGTGGTAGCGCCTGGAGAAAGATGCCTTTCATGAAAGACATGCAATGTCTATAAATCTTGTATGACAGATTTCTAGATACAAGTGTCCCTTTTTAGGTCTTGTTTAAGTGCTGTGTGGTGGTACATGAGAAGCAGGCCATGTCCTTTTAAACATTCCACTGAAGTCAGGGTTAGGGAAATAAAACTTCATTTTCTTGCCAGATACCACTATTTTAATTTCTGCAGCAAACAGTCATAAACGTGCTGATGTAAAGCAAGGGACTGTTTGATCACAAGGACTGAAGCTTCTAAACTAGAGTTCAAGCTTCTGAATGTGATCCCAAGTAGTTGAAACACTGAAGTATTTCAAGAAGGCAGATAGACTACAGAAATGAAAGAATGGATTTGTCCATATATGACATCCTTTTTGGTTGAGGCTATGAGTGTTGCAGAGGAGGCTTAGTGTAGAGGTACCTTTATGTAATGCTAAAATTACCCTGCTTTTTAAGAACAGATTTCTGAAAGATGCAGTGATTTTCTTAGTGTGGAAAGAAGTTTAGGGATGAGCATTAGGGCTTAAGGTTATAATGGTTCAGGTGAGTTGGGAGTGTCCTGGCTGGGATCCATACTCGCAAAGCTACTGTCTCCTTGTCAGCTAAGCTTGTTTGTGATCTCTTCTAGATGGATGAAAAGTATTATGAGTAAAGATAAAGAAATCCTTGGTGTGTAGTAACAAAGACTATATGAAGAAATTTGTCTTGTAACAATAATGAATCATGTTAGCTTTAGGAGATGCAAGCTGAAGGCTGCCTTGACTTTTTCTGTTGTTACAAAGAATCTCCATGTGCAGACTGTGGAATCAAAGTCAGGTGGGTGAGGACCATGTCCATGAGCTACTGTAGGCAACATACTTTCTGCTGACAGCCGGAGAAGGCTTAGTGCTCTAGCTGGAAAGAGGAGGGAACACTGATTCTGCTGCACTTTCAGTTCTGCTTTTAATGGCTCCTTTAATGTATTGAAATGAGCTTTTAAGGAAGGTAGAGGAAGTAGGAATTCCAGTGTTACACTTAATTACTTGATCAAGCTACTTAAGGCCTGGTGCTGACAGTGTGGTAAGCATAACTCCCTAGAAGCCGGCAGTCTTCTGCCTGTAGTTTATGCGTGAAACTAGCTGTAGCTTAAGACTAAACTCTCATCCTTTGTATGCTTCTGGAATGTTAGTGATGGAGAGTACAATTCATAAGTACTGCAGTCCATGCAAGATCTGGTACTATGACTAGGTGCAAGGTGAGCTGAATACAAATGGATTTGTTCAAGTAGGTGTTGGCTCTTTGCTGGAATATAATGCGGGGACCTATTTCAGCCTGGAGCGAGTTTTGATCCTGCGAATAATCCCTATTCAGCATAAATCCTCAGGCAGGTACATGGGTTCATGTTGCGCTAAAATCACGTGTCTGAGTTCTTGGGGAGCTTGAAGTATTGAAAAGGATCTTAAAGACTAGTCCTGCAGGTTCCTTCTGCATATGGTCTCTAAAATTTGGTCTGTTTAGTCTCCCTCTTTCTTATCAGGGGCTAGATTTAACTTTGTTTTGTGACCTTCAGTGAACAGTTTTAGGCTGTGTGACCTCAGAGCTAATGGCTTAATTCATTGTCACTTGTAGTACAAAAGGCTGATCTTCCAAGAGGCCTGGATGAAGTAGAGAGTCTGCCTACTGGAATATTCACAAGTGCTGAAATGGATGCTCTTGCTGGATTTGTAAGCAGCTACTCTTGAGTAGCTTCAGCATTGAGTGTTTGAGCAATGCTACTGTGTATGACAACAGCCAAGCACTTTGAGATCAGGAATTGAAAATATTTCTGTGCTTATCAAACTTGTTTGAAAGCTGATGCCTGTTTTAGAAGGCGGAAGCATCATATTGTGAACACACAGATAGGACTGAGTAATCTGCTCTAGGAGGGCCAGAGGGAAGTCTGATTTGAACAGAATTGCGTACTAATAAAAGCATGTTCTTGTTCTGCTGAGCAAGTAGCTTTTGCATATGAATAAGATGCAGCTGAATCCCTGACTTTTTTTCCCTTCTGAGGTAGTAAACAAAAGCGGTCTAAACTGTGGGTTTAGAGAGCTGTTTCTGGGCTAAAATGGTTGGGTACAGTAGCAGAACCTAGTGAAGGAGATCATTGCCTGTAGCAAAATGCTGTGCAATCTTTTTATCATTTTTGATGTGGCTTAAAATATAAGGTGGCTTAAAATACAAGGTTTCTTCATGTAAACTGTGAACAGTGTGTGAACGCCCACACTGATACCAGAGTAAGGTTTTTCAAATGAAGAGAGGAGTTGATCAGTATGCTCAAACCCTGCAGTCAGGTGTGCCTCTCAAAGCTGTAGAGCACCCGCCTCACCTCAAAATCCATAGCCTTTTAACTTTCTGTAGTGGGAATGGGTGTGCTTCTGTTTTGGAGGCAGCTCAGTGAAAGCTGTGCTATGCTTCTCTTCTGTTTCTGACAGTTCAGAAAGTATGTCAGTGCTGGTTTGTCTTGCCTGCAAAGCAAAGTACAGAAAATTGGAACTCAAGTTGTAGCTGAGTGACTCTGTAGTCCAGTTTTTAAGCAAGTCAGAACAAGTTTTTGTGACACCTGGGTGTGTTGTGTGGGTAGAGAGTACTTGAAAAGTAGTATATGGTGCAGCAGCTTTTTTGAAGATACTGTGGTGCACCAAGAGGAAGCTTTCCAGAAATTTCTTCAACATTACATTATGCATGGGGCAGAAGAGGAGCTGCTCCATCTGAAGGAATGTGTATCCCAAAAGAGTGGTAGAGCTATTTGTATCCTAAAAGAAAGAGAATGAGCTATTGGTAGGAACAGCTCTTAAGTGAAGAGTCTGGAAGTGTGAGTGGGATAGTTGACAGCATATGGGGTGGGTAATATGATGTAGCACAGAAATGGAGGTTCAAGGAGTGTATGGGAGATGTTTTGTTAGAAGATGTGGGTGTAGGGTGTGACAGAGGCAGGAATGCAGTGGTTCTTAAGCAATCATTGCAAGCTGACCATTCAAAGGCAAGATTGGCAGTGCATGCTTTATGAACTGAGCTAAACTGCATCAAATGTGGAAAGCAGGGTTAATCACCTGCTGCTGAGCTACACATAATCTGACTGGCTGAGATGGGCAATTTGTACTCTCAAGGCAGGAACAGGAAGCTCCTGAACCAGCATGCAGGTTGTGTACCTACCTTGCTAAATTAGCAGAAAGGTTAGAGTAGTTTCTGAAACGGTGCTGCATGAAACTGATACATGTAGCTTACATCTTGGAGATGAATGCAAAACACCTGCCTAATGAGGTTTAAGCTGTCTATTTTTTCTGATTATTGCTTTTTACTGTTGCATTTCTTGGATTCAAGGACTTAGTTACTTGCTTCTTTTAAAACACAGTCGGTGTAGCCATGCATCTGGAAAGCAGGTATTAAATGTGAAAAAATCACCACCTGTTCAGGGGTCTGCTGTCTTTTCAGGTTGAAGCTCTGGGTGTATTTCTGTTTTGGAGGTCAACAGCAAGATCAACATGCTATTTAACTGAAAGACTTGGCCAAATAAGCCCAAATGACACAATTATCATCTGTATGTTTTCAGATGATTTCTAATATTTATCAACCTTATGCTGGAGTCTGTATTATGTGAACCTTGCAGCTCTGGTATGCTAGGGGAAGATCATGGTGGGGTGTTGGAGGTGAGGTAGTGGGAACAAGCTGAAGAAAGTGCAGGCTTCTAGGCATAGAATTGAATGGCAAAGCATTGGTATTATGAGGTGATAGTCTGGTTGCAAACCCTCTCTATTGCAAAGCATAGAATTGTTTAGGTTGGAAAAGGCCTTTAAGATCACTGATTCCAACTGTTAACCCAGCACTGCCAAGTTCACCACTAAACCATGTCCCTGAATGCTTCATCTGCATGTCTTTAAATACCTCTGGGGATAGTGACTACCACTTTGCTGGGCAGCCTGTTCCAATGCTTGACAGCCTTTTCAGTGAAGACATTTTTCTTAATATCCAATCTAAACCTCCCCTGTCACCACTTGAGGCTATTTCCTCTTGTCTTATCATTTGTTACTAGGGAGAAGAGGCTGATCCCCACCTTGCTCCATCCTCTTTTCAGGTAGTCATAGAGAGTGTCAAGGTCTCCTTTGAGCCTCTGTTTCTCCAGGCTGAACAGCCCCACTTTCCTCAGCATGTTCCTCTTCAGACTTATGCTGCAGACCCTTCACCAGCTCTGTTGCCCTTCTGTGGACCATCTCCAGCACCTCATTCTTGCAGTGAGTGGCCCAAAACTGACACTGGTGTGGCCTCACCAGTGCTGAACATGAGGTCTGATCACTGCCCTGTTCCTGCTGCCACACCATTTCTGATACAAGCCCGTATGATGTTGGCCTTCTTGGCATGTCCAGTCAGATTTAGTTACTACTTCCAGCTTGTGAGCAGTTGGGCCCTAACTGTGTAGGGTGCGGTGGCATCTGCTTTAGGGATCCTAAAGGGCTTTTAACTCAGGCTAGCTTCTCTGTGCAGTGTCAGGGAAGAGGAGACTTTCTGCTGCTATGATACCAGATCCTAATTAAACAACTGAATGCATTTGAGTCAGTCTTTTTTCCAAATCTGGTTGACTGTGTGGTTGTATTACACATAATGGATGTAGTGTGATACACAATGACTGCTGTGGCTAAGATTTACCTTCTGCCAAGTAGCTAAGGGAGCACGAGAGAAATCTGTACTGCTGTTGATAACATTTGTTATGGCTCCTGGATTAGCCGCAGGAGATAGCTGTGAACTTGGCTTTCAAGCTGGTACAGATAAAAGTGTAACAGACAGTAAAACATCTGCCATCAGAGAACCTCTCTAATACAGCACTGTTGTGGCAGGTATGTCAGTTTAAAGTGATGCTGAACTTCTGGTGGAAATGGACTAAAATACTCTCCAGTTGCATTCCAGTTGCCTCTTCCACTGTGAAACAGGTTGGACACTGCAGCCTAGCAGGAAGCAGACCTGTCAGGTCCTTCCACTTTCCAACCTTTAGCACTCCTCAGGGAGTTGACCCATACCTGTGGGTTGGACTTACTTCATAGGAGTGATTTATTACTCTAACTGCTGTCCATAGAGTAGCTTGCATCAGAGGAAAATCTAGCTTCCAGGTAACTAGGAGATCCTGATGTACAGAACTTGGCTCCAGCAGAAGTAGGTGAATGGCTCTTTTCCTATACTTGCCCTGCTTGACCATGTGTAAAGTTGTGCAAAGCATTTCTCCACAGGCCCCGACTGCCTCAGGGCTTGAAAAAAAAAAAGTTTCAGTGCTTGTAAGAAATGACTTAAGACAAACTTCAATACAACTTCTTGGCTATAAAGCTTTCAGTTGAGATAGTTAGAAAAAGATTATGATATTTTATTATGTAAACTAGTTGTACCAGGTAAGCACTAAATTTACCTTTCTTTTTTTTCAGTCAGGTCAATTCAGTGAAGATATGATTCCTACTGTGGGGTTCAACATGAGGAAAGTTACAAAGGGTAATGTTACAATAAAGGTATGTTGCTATTGTTGTCTGTCTCTTTTTAAACCCATGCAAGGTGATTTTCAGCTTCTAGTTTAAAATTTGTATGTTTGCTCTGTTTTGCTTCCACTATTGGGACAAATACAGGAAACTGAAGAAGCTCAGCTGAATCTGTCAAATAGCTTAAGGATATGCATATGTTTGTTTATGGGGTTTCTTAAATGAGAATCTATGTGTGATTTCCAGACTCATGGACTAGTTAAAGCAGTGTTGTGATAAAGCTGTCTGGCTCTAATCTGAGTTAATTTTCAGAGATTCTCCACTTCTGCTCATCAATGTTACTTAAGGGTAGGGTTATCAAAAAGCAGTTTGAATACATCTCGTCTTATTTTCTTGTATAGCATAGTGTGTAAACTTAGTACGCAAGTGTGTTCTTGCACCTGGTGTGAGATGCTCTAATTTGCAGTTTACGCTGTTGGGCCTGCAAGCTTTAAGCAGCTGTAGTAGGGATTATTTCTGCTCTGATATGTAATAGGTCCTGCAGCTGGCCTAAGGAAAAAGGAAGCAATGTGTTTTGATTTCTTATTCTTTGCGTGACATGTTTAGATATAGTGCATGGCTAAATTGTCTTTTTCCCCTTGCCTTAAGATTTGGGATATAGGAGGGCAACCACGATTCCGAAGCATGTGGGAGCGATATTGCAGAGGAGTTAATGCTATTGTGTAAGTGTTGTCTTCCTTCAGTTAGTAGTTAACTTCAGATTTGCACCTCTTCTGTGTGTACCCTTTTTAACAGAGCATGCCTGACTTGGTAGTCCTTGTTTTAATTTTGCAACTGTACTGCAGCCTTATTGACCTCTTTTACCCTTAAGTGCAGGGCTAAGATGGGTTATTTTCTTACCAGTGTCTGGTCTGGAATACTAACTGCTTCCTGTCTGAACTGGATTGCAGTGCTGTCTAACTGAAAGAATCTTCCATTTACTCTGGTACTGGAGATTTTTTTTTTGAAGGAACCAAATTCTTTGCTCAGAAGGCCTAGCTTTGTTTAAAACCTTACTGAATATGCTTAGAACAGTGTAAAGGAAAGACTACTGTTCCTGAAGTAGTTCAGTCTTACTGACCTAACCTTAAATTCTCTTCAAAGCTACATGGTAGATGCTGCAGATCGTGAAAAAATAGAAGCCTCTCGAAATGAGCTGCACAATCTTCTAGATAAGCCACAGTTACAAGGAATCCCTGTAAGTAATGTTGCCTTACACTGTATTAAACTTGCTTGAAGAATGCACGTAACTTTAGCAACTCTGAAGTTTGCCTTGAACTGTTAAGTGTAAGAAAGACCTTACTGGTTAGTATAAGCATGGACAATATCCGCCTGTCGTGTCTTAAATCAAATTTGTTGACCTCAGTCAATCCTTCAGTGTTCCTACTCTTGTTCAGTACCACCAACAAAAAAAAATAGAAAAGTAAAAAAAAAAAAAGGACAGTAGTTCCAATAGTAGAATATTCCACCGCATGAGTTTGTGCTCTCGAGAGTCTGCTGTAGTTGAGGTTAACCAAAGTGTAGTACAGAAGTATAGAATAAGCTTAGGGAATCATAGGTAAAGGCTGCTGGGATTGTTCTCAGTTTTGTCAGCTGATGTGTTCTCATGCTTGCTTTTTGCGTGTAACAGTTTATTTGTACCCCCACGTTCCCTGTGACTAGGTCAGTCTTCCTCATATGGCTTAATAGTTGACTTTCTCATTCTGTTCGATCTACTAGCCTAGTGCAGACTACTTGCCAGACTCTCCTGAAGTTTGCTGTGTGGTTTGGTGTGGGGCTTTTTTCTGTTGTTTTTTTTTTAAAAGCAAAGCTGCAACTGTTTCCTTTTGCTCTGGATTACAGGTTCTAGTACTTGGAAATAAGAGAGACCTTCCTAATGCTTTGGATGAGAAACAGCTAATTGAAAAAATGTAAGTTTAACCCTTCCGAAGGAAGGCTACTTTAACTCAATAAATGAATTCACGCACATAAGCTTATTACATCAGTAAGCTTGTATTTGTAAACAGAAAACCCAGCAACAAGAGCTAGCTGAAACATTGTACAGAAACAAGTTATTTGAAGATGAACGTGTCAGATTGTCAGTGTAAGAGTCTTTGTTATATGTTTATGTTGAAACATTGTCTCTCTTGTAGGAATCTCGCTGCTATTCAGGACAGAGAAATCTGCTGCTACTCAATTTCTTGCAAAGAGAAAGATAATATAGGTAATTATTAACCTAAAATGTTAAACATTATGAAGAGCTGTCAGGGGATGGATTTGGGGGACTCTTTAAGTTTTTCAACACAAGCTTCCTGGCTTCAGGAAACTGGTAACAAATGAAGGAATAATGTGTAAGTGCACTGGTCAAATGTTGAGTAACTCCTGATGGCATTGAGGAAGCTTGACTGTTATTAAAGTGAAATCTGCTGCTTGCCTTTAAATTTGCAGCAAATACATGACTAGTCTCACTGTTAGCTTGGCCTAAATGATTTTATACTTTTGTTGTGTGTTCTCAATTCTGCCACACTCCATGAGGCTAGCAAGTACTTGCAGCAAGTTTTTCCTCAGTCATTACCTTGAAATTATCACCTTCCCTTGCTGTCTTATCAAAGCAGTTCCTGTTGTGGCCTATGCTAGTCACTGCTCCATGCAGCCAGACAGTAAATTTTTCTGGTGCTGACATTGGTTGCTTTAGAATTTCTGAAGTTCAAAAGCAGAAACCATGGTACTGTGTAATACCAAGTACTTGACACAAGTATTGTAAATAAACCAAGTAATCTCAACTGAATGAAAGCACAGTACTTATCAGGAAAAGGAGGGCAAGTGTTACCTTCTCATGGCTGCCATGAGATTAACACGGGCTCACTGGCAGGCTAACACAAGTTTATTGATGAGGGAAACTTCAGGCTGGTGGTCACAGGAACAAGCTACAAAGGGTACCAGGACTGCTTTATGTTAAGGACTCAACTTCTTTCCAGAAAAATCAGCCTCTGGAACTCTTCTAACCTCTTAGCGAGAAACCTTACTATTGGTTAAAGATAAAAATGTGGTGGACAGGAGTAGCAGTTACTCCTTTCTCTCCTATCTCCCACACAAGGCTCACAGCACAGCTGAGCATCACTGATGCTATAGGGAAGGTGCTGCTAGAAGCATTGGGCTGGTATGTTAGTGCATTTCACTTCCTTAGGAGACCCCCTTTCAAGCATGGAGGAGCTTGAAGTCATATACTGTAGTGCTAAACTACCTTTGTTCTCGTCAGGTAAGGAGGGACAGACTGGCTAGATAGAATGAGACATACCAAAGTGTTAGGTTAAAAGATGTCTTTTTTTTTTTTCTAGAGGTGTGGTTGACTGAGGAACGAGTATGTCTGGGGCAGTTCCTTTAAATGCTCCTTAAGGGATGCTGGGCGGCTGTAGGGCCAAAGCACTGATAGCAGGCATTCCAAGAAATGGTTCTGTTGATCTGTCTTGGAACATCCCCTAGAGAAGGACTTGGATATTCTTGTCATGTCTGAGAACACTGGAATGCCAAAACGATGCCAGTTATACAAATACAGATAGACATGTGAATAAGAAACTTCTCTTCTCCCTCCAGATATCACGCTTCAGTGGCTTATTCAGCATTCGAAATCAAGAAGAAGCTGAAGTCTTCCTGGAATCTCCAGTACCAGTTGGCCATAATCTCAATTGTCCACTTCCCTCCATAATAAGATAGCACCCCAAAATCCTGTATCAAGAATCTGCCTTTTCACGGTTCATTTCTCATGTGCAATGCTGAAGACTTGTATTCCTATTCTGTCACAAAAACGACTAGAGTTGTCATGATAAAGTCAGCACAAATATTTATTTTACAACCATCTATGGTGGGGGGGTTGTGTGGGGGGCTTTTTAAGAAAAGATAACCTAATCTCTCTACCATGTTAACTATGATGGTACACTCTGTTCTGGTTTTTCAGGGCCAGGTTTTTATATGATTTTCAGCAGGTGTTTTATTTCTAGTGTTTAGTGGCTTGAAGATGCTGATGCTTGACAGCATTAAGATTCTGTAAGATGCCACATACAGTAGTTAGAAAACATTTAAGCGTGAGTTGTGGGATGCTGATTAATCTCACAAATGCATGTGATGTGTGTATGTAAGCAGAGAAGTGGAAGTTGTTTGCAGAGGGGAGCACAAGGCATAATAGATCAGCATCACTAATCTACAGCTAGGATCTTACCCTGTCACTTGAAAAAGAAAACTCCCATGATGAATTAGGAAAGGTTCAAACTGTTTAAAATCATTTTGTTGCTTCTGTTTAACATTTATGTGGGGAATGGGAATGGACTGTTCTGTCAAACTTTCAGAGAAACTGGGAGTATTCCAGCATGAAAACCAATTGCTAGGAACATCAGACTTTGTTCAAATACATTTTTCTATCTGCAGATACTAGTGGTCTCTATCTGAAACCAGAACATACATTCTGAGCAGCTGCATGACACTTAAATTACTGATGTTTCTATATAGAGTCAGTTGTTGACCTTTAGCACAATATCTATGTAATTGTCTAGTGTCTCTCCTGCTCATGAAATGGCTAGGCACGGTTTCACCTGGTGCTATGGAATATCTAGGCTATTGTGACAACTCTAGACCTGCCTGCTTTCTTGATGTAACCATGTGCAAAGTCTGTAAGTTGCAAAATGAAATGTTCTACTGTGTCAAAGCACAAGAGAGCCAATGAATTGATTCTGTTTCTTGAGTAGCTCCTAAGTATAGGGAAGTATGCATAAACTAAAGATTGTAATGTTTTTGTAGCTTTATTTTCTCTATGACTTCAGTATATTTAAAGGGACGGACTTGTTAAGACTGATTTGTTCATACAGTAATGTCAGTGTAGCTTGCTAGTGTATGCAGATACATGGTACACCTGCTTGTGTTGCCTCACACTGTGTGTGATTCTTCACCTAAATGTAGTTTACGTCATGTTGGAGTCTTTGGTTGGAAACAGTTTAGTCCATATCAGTTATGACAAGCCAGTTTTAATTTAGACTGCCATGGCCTTACTGTTCTGTACCAGCTATCACACTGTTGCACAGACACTACATGCTGCCTGCATTCAGTCTGAATTTGCATTTTAACTTTTTGTCCCCTTTCAGTTCTCTGAAGCATGATTTCAATTAATTCATACTCTGGTGCTGTAGAGGAGAGGGTGTATTAACTTGCTACTGTAGTCCCTAGTTCACCAGGAACTGCTACAGGTAACTTCTATTTAGCAAACTTGCTTGTGCCTAAAATAAGGAAATGTCATGGGTTAAACTAGAATGTGTGAATCTTTGTGGGGGACCAGGTCACTGTTTAGTTAACTGGCCTATAGCTAAACTTGATGTGTTTGGTGTTTATATACTTCACTGCTTTCAGCGTTTATGGCATCCAAACACTACCAGTTGTTAACCTGTGCATTACTCTCTGCATGTGAACAACTTATACAATTACTGAACTTTGTAAATACGTGAATTTTTTTATTTAGGTGGATGCATATGTTGGTTTACTGCTCTTCAGCTTTATTCAATAAACTTATGTTTTGAGGGTTGTATTGACACTTAACTGACTGACTTGAGTTGATGTGGCTTAACTCATGGAAATATGTTTAAGGGATGCCTGTCTCCTCTCCCACAAGATTAGAGTGGGAGCAGAAGGCTCAGTAAATACCTGAGTTTCTTTATGTTCTGTGGTTCAACTGTTCAAGTGTAATATTCATAAAACTACCTTTTAGGACTGGGGCTCTCTAAGCTTATATGAGCAAGCTGAGCTAGTCAATCTCAACACACTTCAGTGTATGAAAAGCGCATACACTGAAGAGTCTTTAGGGGCAGCCTTCTGGAGCTGTTTTCAGGAAAAAAAGCATGTGTCTACAAGCTTGTCTCTTGTTGTCAAGTCTAGAGTAAAACCTTTGCTTTTCTAGCACAAGTGTCAGATCTAGCAGTTCCTGATCACTCACTGCCAATTAAAGCATAAATATTCTTATTATCCCATTGGGAAGTGAGGCTTCTCATTGACTAAGGTCTTGAACAAAATCTCTTTTGTGACTTTAATTTGAAGTTACAGTGATGGTTCTTTACAAATGCTTTGTTGCACTGATTTCTCACAGGTCACTGATTAAGTTATAGGACCCTCTGTCAATATTCTCCAAGTAATGGTAACAGACTGGATGTCTTCTATTCAGGGCTTCTCTCCATGTAAGCTTTTACACTTCCTGAACTGTAACAGGTTAATTTTTAGGCTTGGGTAGTGTTCAGTTAGCATCCTTCACATGTAGGTTGTCTGGTGGGAAGGACTAATGAACTGTTGAGTGAAAGACTGTGTGTATTTTGTCAGTTGATGGGAGTTTCCTGCATTCAAAGTAAGCTACCTAGAGTGAAAATTCAAAGCAAAATGCCTCTAGATGCAAAATCTGAAACCAGTATTACTGCTCCAAGATTTGTCACGCTGATTGGTCTGATACCAGTACTAATCACTTAAATCAGCTGTGGTATGAATTTGGTTAACAGCTCTTTGCTTGACATGGTTTCAGGAATAATTTCTACTAAATGTAAATAGCGGGAGAGCTACAGTGGCCATCTGTGATGCGTGTACTCTAGAAAGTACATTTGCATTACTTCACAAAGTGAGTAGGCTTACAGAGCTGTTCCTGTATGGTTCTTCCAGATGCCCTTAGTTACTCACATGGCTTAAGTATAGACCTCCAAGTGACTACTTGAATCCAGTGCAGAGAATTACACTTTTTTTTGGGAGGGCTTGATTCGCTTGCCAACTACCTTAATTTTGAAACAGAAAAGTGTACTAAGTCTTTCCAGAGGAGTGAGGCTGTTCTCACCACCTATTCAGCCTTGGACTTGAAAAAACTGCTCACTCCTCTGGCACAGTTAAGTCCGAGGTTAAATCCCTTCTGTTGTAATGAAGATGTGGAGCCTAAGACAGGTATTCAGCAGTGTTGTCTGCTGACCTTGGATGCTATAGTTGTGTTCTGCTTCTGGAAATCTGTTGGGCCAGTCTAATCTCTTATGATGATTACTTGTCTCAGGCTCTGTAGTGAGCCTAGACAGCAAACAAAGACAGATGTAATTTCCTGTTCTCAACAAAAGTTGCTTTTGGGTATGCATTCTAGTAATATAAATTATTGTACTTAACATCAGTAGTCATAGTCCTGAAACTCATTGCTCATATGTCTGCAGTCGACCTTGACTGTTAGCATATTAAGAAAAACAGGTCTTGTGGAAAGGCAATTACTGAGCCAGAGAGAAGTCTTGGTCATGAATATGCATGGAAGTTGGACATCAGTCATATGTTTATGATTTTGTGATGCGTTGCTGTTGTGTGGTGTCTTGATTTAAAATAGCTGTCATCTCTAAATAGTTGGTGTTGGTTTTGGTCAGTACAAGTGATGGCTCTTACTGATCATAGAGCAGCAAGTCTTCAGACTGGGAAGAGATGTTTGTGCATGCATCTGCAGCACTGGGCAGTGGGAGAGTTCTCCTTGTGGAAAAACTCCAATGTTAGTGTGGATGGTGGTTTCTTTAAGTGCAATTACAGTGCAGCGTAATTCTCATCATCACCCTGACTATAGCCGAGTGTCTTAGCAGTTGCATAGAGCAGTTCTGTCCTACAACTTGGCAACATGAAAGATGCGCATATGTGGAGCTGTTCTGTGATCTGTGGAACTAATAATTTAGTTTCTTACCAAATTGTTTTCTCTTTGCATCTTTATGGAAACAGGTTGGAAAGACAGTTCTTTTTGGACACTGATGTATAAAGCTCCATAATCTTTACTTTCTGGTAGAAGAAAGGAGGCCAAAGAAAATGCCTTAAAACAGTCTCTGATTAAATTAATATAGGGATGTTGTGCAGGGATCGATAATAACTTGAAATATGGCTTAGCCACATTATCAAGCTTTTAACTTTTCTAAGGTTTAATTTTATGGTTACTGTGGCTGTGCAGTGGCATGTCATGATTTGCTTCTTGTGTGTTTACTGGATGTGAAAGAGATATGCTTCCTCCCAGTAGCATGCCCCAGCTCTGCTCCCTGCTGGCTTGCTTTTGCACTGACCCTGACCGGAGAGAGCTGTTCGAATTCCAAACGGGCTGTAAATCAGGGTACTTAAGCTTGTCTTGCTGAAAGCAGTGCATTGCCAATGACACAAGCAGCAAAGCAGTGAATTGTGTTAAAGGAGAAGTAATGTGTGACTGCCTGAGGCTGGTATGTACTTCAAGACTTTTATTCCCAAAATGTGAGTGTAGAATGACTTGTCTCACTAGACTGTAAACCCTCAATGAGTAGTCCATTGCTTTAGGACTACAGAAGTCGAATGTCAAAGCATGCCTTGGTGAAACACTGGGGTTTTTCTTTTATGTGTCACTTAAATGACACAGAATGGCACTCAGAGGGGGATGCACATACTGTTTTAAAGGGAAAGTAAAATACTGGGTGTTTCGATTTCTGTCACAGCGGAAGGTGGGTAAGTAGACCTTTGTGCCAGGATTAGTGCCTTTAAATTATGACATTACAGGCTTTATTCTGTTAAAGGCAACATCTATCATTGTGATCGTTTTGCAGTGCTTCAATAAAGTGTTGTTGAAAACAATCCTCCTGCATATTCATCTGTAGTAGTACAGTTGCTTTTATTGTTCTTAGACATGTATAAGAAGCCCTCATTACCAAACTGTGGGAAATGCCATTATTCTCAAGTTAACCTAAAACTACCTATGCTAACATGTAATTCTTTACATCATTTGTGAGAGGAGCAGACAGGTTCACTCCTCGAAGCAGTCTTCTAACAGTGAAGAGAGCAAGTGGTGTTGCTTCCATATAGGCAGATACGTTCAAATAGTAAATTCAGGAAGTCTTTCCTGGCCAAACTGGGGAACTTCATGTTTTAAACAGGTATTAGCAGAACAGTTTCTCTAGAAACCAGTAAGAGTGTTGACCAAGTACCTTCATCTCAGAAGAGCGACCTTGTGCTCAGTGGGGGCAACTTTCTGAGTAGTTGGGTCTGTGAAGCACTCTCATTTCTGATTACAGCTTTGCTTCAGATGCTGAAGGCATTTGTTGGTCTCACTTGTGTTTCTGAAGAGACCTGTTGGGTAGAAATTAATAGACCATGTTACTCAACAAGCAAAGCAAATACGTGGGTAGAGAAGGAAAAAGCTGTGGTGGTGTGTGAAATTGTAAGCTAAACTTGGCTCTCAGGAGAGCATCACAGTGAAGTAAACGGGGAAGCTGCTTCTGTATAATTGTGTTAACCTGGGATATGGGAAGATACTTCAGTCCTTTCAACAGTGTGGAATTTTCCTCCCTTTTTATTAAGAGTTGATAATCTCCTTGGTGTGAATATTATTTCTTGTACTGAAGAGGGGAAAAAAACCCATTAAAAGATGGATGGATTCCACAGCTTTTTGGGGGCTTTTTTTTTTTTTTTGGGGGTTTTTTTTTTTGTGTGGTGTTGGGGTGGTTTTTTGTGATTTTTTTTTTTGTTTGTTTTTTCTTTTTGTGTGTGTTTTTTTTTGTGTGTTTTTTT
>JASSUY010006080.1:16668-35521 GCA_032466535.1 Forpus xanthops | reverse complement strand
AGTCCCTCATGAAGAGTCCCTCCCCAGCATCCCTATAGGCCCCCTTCCGATACTGGAAGGCTGCTATGAGGTCTCCATAGAGCTTCTCTTCTCCAGGCTGAACAACCCCAGCTTTCCCAACCAGTCTTCATATGGGAGATGTTCCAGCTCTCTGATCATCCTCACTTTTCAGTCTCCCACCACTTTTTAGTCTCTACTTATCTTGTTGGCCTCCCCATCCCTTTTCAGTCTCGACTTTCTTGCTTGCCTCCCACCAATTTTTAGCCTCTAATATCCTTTTGAATTCCTACTCATTTTTAGTCTCTATTTCCTTGTGTGCCTCCCACCATTTTTCAGGCTGTAGTTTCTTTTTGGCTTCCTGTACCTTTTTGGCCTCCCAAAACTTTTTAGTCTCTACTTTTCTTGTTGGCCTCTGCACCAATTTTTGGCATCTACTTTCTTGATGGCCTCTAATTTCTTGTTGACCTCCCACCCATTTTCAGCCTCTACTTTTTCTTTAGCCTCTCTTTTCAGCCTCCACTTTATTGTTGGCCTCCCACCCATTTTTGTCCTCCACTTTAATTTCAACCTCTACTTTCTTGTTGGCCTCCCACTTACTTTTGGTTTTCACTTTCTGTTTGGCCAGCACTTTCTTGTTGGCGAACCCACCGATTTTTGGCCTCCACTTTCTTTTCAGCCTCCAATATATTGTTTCCCTCCCACCCATTTTCAGCTCCCACTTTCATTTTGGCCTCCACGTTATTTATGGCTTCTACTTTCTTGTTAGTCTTCACTTTATTTTGAGTTACTACATTCTTGTTGCCCTCCCACTGTTTTTTTGGCCTCCTGCCTTTTTCGACTTCTATTTTCTTTTTGGCCTTCCACATCAGATTAGTTTCTCAAGTGATGTCTACTCAAGAGGCCAAGACATCTATTCTTTTGCATTTATAGAGTAGGAAAATAAAAATAATATCATATAATTCAAGTAAGTAAAAATAACTGCCACATAAGGTGTACATTATTTAAATTGGAAAAGGAAATAAAAATAGAAACAGAGAATATCAGGTAGAGTGGCAGAACTGAGACCCATTCTCCTCTCTTTTTTCCCCTTGCATTAAGTGAAAACTGATGGCTGAAAAAATAAATGGCCCATTGGATTTTCTTCTGTCACCAGAGGCAGGCTGGCTGCTAGTACTGGCTGGGTTTCATGGTTGATGTGACTTTGTCAGTGGCAGTGTGTGCCACCAGTGCTGAGAAATTGGAGTTCATCAAATTCAAGAGATGGTGCCACCTCCAGACTTATGGCCTTATCTGAAACCATTGGAAGGACTTGTATTAGTTTTGGTGGCTTTAGACTGAGTCCTAACAAAATGAGGATAAGTTTTCTTGTTTCTTAATGACTCTTGAATTAATACTATTAATTCTTAATAGTATTTCTTTTTCTTTATTTTTTCTTTATGGCTTCTAATTTCTTGTTGGCCTCCCACCCATTTTCAGCCTCTACTTTTTCTTTGGCCTCTCTTTTCAGCCTCCACTTTATTGTTGGCCTCCCACCCATTTTTGTCCTCCCCTTTGTTTTCAGCCTCCACTTTATTGTTGGTCTCCCACCCATTTTTGTCCTCCACTTTGTTTTCAGCCTCCACTTTCTTGTTGGCCTCCCACTTATTTTTGGTTTTCACTTAATTCTTAATAGCTAGGGTGTGTTCCCTCTCAGGTGATATGTACATTGCATCTCTGAGTTCATAGATTGCTATGTATGCCAGTCTTCAATGATTACAGAAAAAGATGTCTCACTAATATCTAGTTTTGACTTGGTTTTAGCTCTTACTGATTCCTAAGGTGGTTAAACTGAGAAGTTTATGACAACATTCTCCTGAAACTTCAAGAAAAAATAACAATATTTAAATTCAGCTTAAAAAAAACCCAACAAATTAAACCCCCCAAAAAACAAGGGAAAAAAAAAATTTACTAAGGCTTTCCCCCCCTTCATATTTGTATTGATATTTCTTAAGTTGTGTTTTGACTGATGAATATTTTATGTCCAACTCATATAAAACTAAGAACAGAAAGGCTGGTTCACCTTTTAAAAAGCTTTTCATGCTTCTTTTTTTAAGTGCATGTAAATATTAGGAAATCCAACCTGGTTTTCAGATGTTTTATTGGAAAATATGGTTTAGGTCAAACATGATGGCCATGGTTGAGCAGGGATCATATTCTCCATTACCTCTAGTTTGATGGTTTTTTTAACTTACAGCTTTTCTTTTTCTAGTGTACTGGTCCTGATAATTAGAAAACCCTCCCCTATAAATATCAGAAAAGTTGCCTTCTCTCAGATTTCTCCTTAAAACTCTCTGATTTTAAGCAATATCCCCAAGAACATTGGCCATAGAGTAGCTGCTGAGGTAATAACATTGCTAATGCACAGGAAAATGAATGTTTGGGACCCTCATTGTATGATTAGCAAACATTCTTGTGCACAGATGAGATTGTATAGGGAAGTGGTGTTACTGATGTACAATGAAGGCAGAATATGGATTACTTCAAAGTGAAATATTTTTGAGATGCTTAAGAGAGGCGTTGATTTTTGACTTGCTGGAGATCTGTCACATGTTCTTCATTGTAATCCTCCTCTGTAAGTAGCAGAAGATGAACTGTTTTATGTTGGTGAAGATTGAGAGTTGTCTTTCTTTCAAGTTCATATTATATTCACATTAAAAAAATCCAAAGTACTACAAGCTTAAATGATTACCTATGAAATCATAATTGTCCATATTCTATCATACTCTAGATCATATTCTAGAACAGAGTTGTATTCTAGAACAGCCAGTCATATTCTAGAACAGTAAATTGATCCTTGAACAAGATGAAGATTTACACTACCAAAGTCTTTGAAGGAAGATACCTCCTCCAAATTATAGCTAATGAAAAGAAATGTTGAGCTCTACTCATGGGTTAGTCAGTTTAAGACTTGGTCTTCCATTGGTGTGACCTGTGATCTAAGCTGCTCACAAACACAATGGAGACCTGCCAGGTAGTCTGGTGGGAACAACTGATTCACAATAAAAAGTCAAAGCTTTTCAGGCCTGCAATATCTGATGCATTAGCCTAAGCCTAAAAGAGACAAGTCTTTCTTATCTCATACAATAGAACTGAAATTCAGACAATAAATACAGCTTCAAACCTCCTCATCCACCTCCTATAAAGTAAGTTTCATTTTGACACAGAAATGAAGGAAGCCGTTTACTGATGGCTTGGATACAGTACTCTTGTTGTTATCAGACCGGACTCAGCACTAATACAGCAGAATATAGCTGAAATGTATGGAAATATTATTAGTCTCCAAATTAAGCACAGCATTTGTAAGTTGCAATTAGGAATAAAGGATTTTTAATTAGGAATCATGACAAGGCTTAAATGAATTATTTTTGTCCCAGTAAAAACTGTGGCTTGAAAAATTTCTGTTGCTGAAAAGCGAGTTAATTTTCCCTGTTCAATTCTTCCTTCGGTGGCTGTTATACATCATAGAAACTAATTTATGGGTGAAAGCACTGAGAGGGAATTGATGATTATTTTAAGAGTAGCTCAGCACAAAAATACTCACATGAGTAAAGGAGCCTGGGATTTGGTTCCCCAGTCAGACTCCACAAATGCTATTATCAGATACTTCAGAAGCTGGAATCACTTTACCCCAATATTTGTGGCATACAAGAATGTAACATAACCTGGGGGATTGCACTCCACTGGCTCACAGGAGCACTGGTATAAGTTTTATGCTCTGACATTTCACATTGAGAAAAAAAAGAATCATTACCACTGGTTTTCAAGTTTTAAACAGGTTAGCTTTTAAGCCTGTAGAGAGATGCTGTGTTCTGCTTGCAGTAGGAAGCAGATACCATCAGTAGCTTATCACTACCCTTTGTGGTGTGCGAAGGTGTCACTCATTCAGGGCTGACAGCAATGCCTAACCCTATTCTATCAAAATGAATCCAATCAATCTATATTTATGATGTAAAACGCTAATGTTCAGGTGGTAATTGTGGCTAAATCTGGTTAGGGAGTGCACAAACAAGTAGATACATGGTGCCCTCTACATATGAGTCACAATCTACTTGTTTCTTCCTTCTATCAGATTTTGTTACCATGGCCACACTACTATCCTTTCTTAATAAAAGCTAACCGCTTCCCACCTTGTTTTCCTACCTCAGAAAAGTAACATCAGGAAAAGTCCATCCAGGTAGAACTTTCACAAGGCATCCGCCTTTTCCTGCACAGAGACCTTCAAGCCTGCTGCCTGTTAAAGCCACCTGCCTGGATGGGCAGAAGGAAATGTTCAGTAATCTTTATTAGGACTCTCAATCACAATCACAGCTCATGGCAGTGTTTCTCCAGTGTGGTTGGCAATGATTTGGAAATGGCAATGCCACAGGAAAGAAAGAGGAATTGAGAAGTTCTGGTAGTTTGCAATGGAACACTTGCCATAAAATAATTCATGGTACTCACTCCAGACTACACAGAAGTGCTGGAAAAGCCCAACGCAGGTATATGGAGAAGAATGGGCCATTTCTGTTAAGGATTTTGTTTTTTCAAATGGTGTATATGTTGAAGGCTTTGGCAATGGACAATTTCAAAAGGTCAGACCAGGATATTACAGTTATGCAGAGTTTGCAGATTCAGCCTCTGCAAAAGCCTGTGATCTTCTGAATACACACAGTTCCCAGAGAAGTTAGTGCTTCCAAGAGCAGTGTTTAGGCTCATGCTCTCAGATTCAGTAAAGCAGTTAAAGTGGGAAAGTCATTTAGGCAATTTTGAAAAATCACACCTTAAATGAGTAAAAAGGAGGAAACAAATGTATGTATATGCATATAAAATACATGCTGTACATACCCATAGAATAATTATCAAAAGTTAATATTCATGGTTGTGCTACTAAGAATAATCCCATTTTCCATACACTGTTAGACTGCATTTATACTTGTGGGTGTGAGAGCCTTCTGTTAGTGCATTAAGCCATCTATCTTATTCATCTTCTATATACTTATTCTCAGATTCTCCTTCTAGGAGGAAAAGCTTCTCCCATTATGTCTCTTATTTTGGTGGATCTAGGGGATTTTATGTATTTTATTCGCTCCTATAGTCTACATGCTTCTACATAAATATGTAGATAAGAAAAGACCAAAGGACTTTTCCTTGCACTTGAAACAGAAGATACCAAGGTTTGAGAAAGGCTTATTAACCCATCACTGATCCTGAGGCTGCCAACTTAGCCTCTGTTGCTTTGCCATATGAAACCTTACACAAGGCACTTGGAGCGCATAAGTAGTATGCCCTGAATGCTGGCCAGATGAAAGGGGACAGCTAAGGGGTTACGTGCTAATGCAGCTGAAGTCTGCAGAATCTGAAAACAGAAGGAAAATAATTGCTGCTGATGTGAATTTCCCAGTGTAATACAAAAATTTGGGGATAGAGCCAAATAGATTCAGAAAGAGTCTTCACTAACACCTGCCTAAAATGCAGCCTCTATTGGGCACTGAGGGTCTGTTTTTGTTCAGATCATCCATTCATGTACTTTAATGTAGCATGTACTTATTGCTCTCATAGCCCTTTTGAGCTTGGGAATTAAGGTCTCTCTCTTTGTCTGTTTCTCTGTGTCCATTTCTTTGTCTTTTTCATAACAAAATAATTCTGACTTTCATTTCAAACTCATGACAGTTCTGTTTCTGCTATCATCAGTGTCTCAGTGTTTTTCCTAACCCAGAGTAAGGGTGAGGACCTCCATGATTATTAAAAGACCTCTTCCTCTCCTATGCTGTTTAAAAAAGTATACCTCTTTATGACATTACCTAAGATTTATCCTAGGCAAATACTGTGTCATACCTTTATTTAAATGTAGTTCATACCTCTTTCTGCTACAGTGCAAACTTTTGAAGGAGAATAATTTCTTCTATTGGGTGTCAGAGAAATCTGGGATCTCTCCGTAGTGTTAGGCATGTGCATGATTACTGTGATGCTGAGTAGGGTAGTCAGCTTTTAGTAGTGTGTGACCACCAGTGGAGTGCACTGAGCTCCATGGCAACTTTTGAAAGTAGTGAATTAGCAGCTGGTCAGCTTGACTCTAGTGGACTACCGGGCAGATAGGTAATCTGACAATCTGGTCATGGTGTGAGAAAGCAAAGTGCAAGACAGCATTGGGAAGACTGCCAAAGTCTAAAAAAGGACATATGACATACAGATTGCAACCATATGAACTTTTCCTCCCCTGCTTTAACTCATCATGAAATGAATGTAATGCTCTTTCGGAACAGTTTCCCCAGTTGGCAGAAGCTTGCTAGTTTGCTAGGGAGAAGTCCATCATGAGGCTGCAGAGATTTCAACCTGAAAACAAAATACCAGAACGTTCCACTCTTTCCCCTCCCATTTTATATAGACTAGCTCTTAGCCACACCAAAATACGATAAACAGAATGACTGGGTGAAAAACAGAGTTGTGTAGAGTTGATCTAGTTTCCTCATCTAAATGATCTTTATGGCCCCTTCTGACCCTAATCGTTCTATCATTCCGTGATCTTACAAGGCAGCTACCTTGACTTGAAGGCCTTTGTCATATATGCGGTAAAAAAAGGTTTGGGTTATATAAAGGAAAGAGAGATTTTGGAGCCACAGCTTGATTTAATTGTGGTGTCAAGAAAAATCTTTTCTCCCACTCTACGCAGCCTGAAAAAGACTTACACAGAAGTCCATTTCTTACCTCTGTGATCCCTATTATGGAAGAAGATGCTTTTGCAGGCAGGGAGTGAGGATCCCATGCCACCTTGCATTACACAGGTTCTGAACCAGGCTTCTAAAAAGAACAGAAGTTGAAGGTTTTATCAGCAGCAATTCTCCTGGCATGTTTTGTCAGCTGTGAGTTACTTCTGTTGCTGCTCTGAGCTGGAGGGAACTGATCTGTGAAAGAAGTATAGCTACATTTAAGTAGTACTATACTCAAGTTATACACTGACTTTCATAAAGTTTAGGAGATGAGCTTAGTGCTGCACTGAGTTAGTGAATGTAGATTTAGTTCACATCTGTTTCACATCTTCCCAGGACCTCACTCTTATTCCTGTCTGTCTTTAGTAAATTGGTACCTCATATGTACATATGAAACAGGTAAATGCTATTCGCCTGTGTCAGATGTGACATGCTTGTCTTCCCCTAAAATTGTTATAATGAAATATATTTGCCCTCAGTGTAGCATTTTATGATCTTGAAATATCCTGTGTAATTTCATGTAATTTAATCAAGATCACATATTTTTGGAATATAATAATTTATTTTCAAGCAGTCAAAATCTATTGCAGAAGTCATTTAGATTTGATTTAGTACTTCACTTTCACACACCATGACAGAATTGAAACATTGAAGTGTATTACTTTAGCTACATTATGCTTTTCCTGCTTGTTTGACAGTAAATGCACTTTTCCTAAATACTTTTTTTGCTTTTATCAACACTTATGATTGACTGAGATTAACCAAACAGAACTGGCTGTCAAGGTCTCACATGCTGTTGTGAGCTGCGACTCTTGGAGTTTGTGCTTTGAAAGTGTATCAGCTCTCCTTCAGGATCAGTAGTAAATATCTCTAGCACCCCCAATAAAGTAACACAGTGCTACATACTTTCTGTTACCTCTGCAGAACATTTAGGATATGTCAGAATGCAAATCAAATTACAACTCCTGACAAGTTGTAGTGGTTGGAGAATACATGCCTAATAGGCTCTCAGGAACTCATCAACCACAGCTGGTACTGCAGCTTTTTCCTTGCTATGGGGCAGAAAGAGCATTGTCTTCTCACAGGAGCAGCCTGAAGGTATTCTTGAGACGTCCCCCAGAATGTGGTTCATATTACAAGCTTATTACAAGCTTGATTGCTACCTGCATAAAGTCTTTTTGGTATCTGGCATCATAACCTTTCTTCTAATTGATTGAGATGGGCTTCCTGTGCTTCTGGAAGTACAGGCAGCCTGTATTCCTACAAAAATACTGGATTTGATCAGTTAACAGGAGAGCTCAAAAAGAGATTGACTTTTTTTTGTTTCTTGAACCCTGAATGGATGTTCAGCCTCAAAAAAAAAGGAAAAAAAAAAAAAGGAGAAAAAGGTGTTCCACTCTACTGACTTGAAGCACATACAGCCATGAATTTCATGAGCTTACTAACCTGACTGTCATGTCTCTTACACAAAAGTCATCATTTACATTTTCCATTTAAGAACTTGATATTCTTTATAAACTTACTTGAATTCAGTAAAGAGAGCTGACAGTTCCTAAAGAGAAAGAAAGCCACATTATTATTATGCCACTTCTAGAAATGTTAATGGCAGGATATGAAGGACAGCATAATGGTAGTGTTGCTCTAGTGATTTTTTGGTTCAGGTTTTCTCAGTACTTTAAACTACTTATTTCAGCAGTTTAACTTTCTAAATTCTCAGTCAAACAACCTTTGGGTCTGATTCACAGTTCGCAGTGCTTGCTGATGTAAAAATATCCTCCTCTAATCAAAGTAGAAGTCCCATGCAATCAGAAGCACCCACCTTTATGGAGGACGGCTGGACTGAAGAGAAGGACCAAGGAAAGAAGTGGCATTTTCTTCATAAGAACCAAGCTGGTTTTGAAAAGTAGGTGCATGAAGTAAGCAAGAGCGATAAAACCCTTGGATGAGAAAAGAGTTAGGCATATATATCAAGCAAATTTGACAGGCTGAGCTGAAAATCTGCAGAATATGTAAATGAAAACAGATGAGGTCAAAGAACAACAAGAAAAAGAATTCTGCAGCTCTCTAGCCAGTATCTTAGAGACCTGCTACCTCAGCATGTCTAGGCTTGGGGAAGGAAACCTAGGAAAGAACAAAAACTCTGAAAGAACATCTTAGAAGCCTGTCCAGCAGGCATAGTTGTCCATCTTCTACAAAATTAATTCTTTCAGTTGTTAAATCCATTCACTAAGCTTTGGTCAGGGAAATTAACTTTTTGGGTAATGTGCCCTTCAACTCCATTGGAATTTATGTGCTTTAAAACTTGTGCCTAGGTGAATTTGTGAATAAGAGCTGACTTGTTATGCGACTTAATACTTTCCTAGCACACGGTCAGGAGAAGGGACGGATAGTTCAGTTGAGCTCCTTAAGAAAGAAATCTAAAAGCAGATAACATCATTTGAACAGTGCTACAAACTTCTCAAAACTGTAAAGCATAAATTCAGGGATTAGCAAGAGCCCGTTGATCAGAGAACAGCAGTTTGAGGAGCCTGATCTGTAAAACCTCAAAGACCTCATTAGGAGCTTGTAATCCTTAGTTTGTTCATTTACCGTTATAAGTGTACACTGACACTTCAGCCTCCAAAGCTACTGCTGCTTGTCCTTGGTAGGGAAGAACATGAAGGGCAGAGTTTCAACTTCTGTGATAAGACAGTGTGTTATGATTCACTTCAAAAGTGATGGCATGAAATCTGGGGAATGGGACTGGGGGAAGGGAGCAAACACATGCCGTTCTGGAAGTTTCAACAGTTTGTGAATAAGAGTGCATATTGCCTTGATTTCCTGTTGTTACTGTCTTTTAACAAGTCCTGACTTCCCTCTTTCCTTCTCACCCATCTTTCTACCTCAAATCAAAGGTGTTTTGGAAAGCAGAAGTCTTCTGAACAGTTCCAGTGACATCCTTTCCTTAAAAACCATTCTCCTTGTTCCTCCTTGACAAGGGAGGTAAAGCTGGGTTCATTCTGAGAAACCACAAAATTCAAGGGAAGACTAAATCTTATCAGATTTGGTAATACTCATTTTTTTGCAGGACTCTGCTACAGCTAGGTTTTGTTCTGTTGGGTCTTTCCCCTATGCCTTGATTCTTCTGCTGTGAGATGGGGTGATCTACTGTGGAAATGAGAGTGCATTTGCATGCCTGTGTTGGGAAGTAGCCAGTATTCAAAAAATCTTAACAAAGATTTATGAGGCAAATTAAGTTGTTTGTTAAAAACCCAGATGGAAAATCAAAAACTCTGGACATGGTGAGTAATGAGAGTATCAGCAAGAGGTATGATTCAGACAAATAGAAAGCCTCATGATTTAATTTAAAATGAAATAGTATTCCATTTTATGAATAACAGAAGGAGAGTTTTGTGGTTCATGTGGCCCTACTGCTGACACCCTTCCTGAGGCCAAGTTCTCTCTTCTCCTTTTCTGTTTCATTGTTACTGGTATAGAGGTCCACAAGCGGTTTAGTGAGGGGCAATACCTATTGAATCTACAATGACACTGATAATACAATATTCTACCACAAATGCGATGCAGTTCATTTCAGTCTAGGAATTAGTTGGCCTAGGGTAAAAGACCAGGAAGCTGGGACTTGTCAATAGAGAGCTTCACAGCCTAGTAGGAGCCTGCAGTACAGGGAGTGGTACAACCTCCCCTATCCTCTCCTATCTTCCCCAGGGCCTTAGGTCTTCACAGGCTCACAAAGATGACAGAACTATGTTTCATAATGGGCAGAGGAAGGATTGCTGGTAGCTAACAGGGAGACAGGGCCATCGCTGCTCCTCCAGCAGCCTGCAGCAGGGCAGTGGACCTGATCTGTTGGTACTGCCCCAGGCTCACATGGGCAGGAAACGGGCAGAGACACAGGGAGCACTGACTAGACACATGTGGTAGTACCAGCATGTAATCATTTTCAATTATGTGATACTGTGTATTTTTTGATTCATGATACTGCTGTGTCAGCAGAGTGTTGCCTGTCACTCAAGGCCGTTATGCTGTGACTCACTTTTGTCTCGTATAAAGCACAGGGGAGCTAAAAGGCAGCGTTATTTGAAAATATTTTATTTCCAACGTTTCTTTTTCAGCAACATTGTCAATGTTTCTGAAAATTATGTTATCCTTCAGTTCGAAGGTTTTCCTTTTTAGCAGTGCTTGTTGCATTTCAGGTAAAAATGACCTTCACGGACATGCAAGCCTTTAAGCAACTGAGAGGCTTCTGGAAATGTTGACCTACCACTTTGGTGTACTAATAACTAATAATGTTGTCTTTGTAGGAATTCCAGCTGTTTAGGGGAGTCATGCTGCAGAAGGACTGCTTAGTTTTGAGCATTTCTATTCCAGTGGTACAATGGCACATAAAACAGCAGGGCAACATCAGTATTTGGTGGCCTGGACCAGCAGGGAAAGTCGGATAAACCGCATTTATCCTTGACCTGTCTGCTCATACTCTGATATGGACAATGATGTCAGGGCTGGGTGTACTACATCTTAAGTAAACATAAAGTTAAAAAAATAAAAAGCAACTAAAAGCAAACAAGTAAGTGCTACTGCAAGTGGGAGGTGTTACTGGTCCAGACAGCTACAGTCATTGCCTTTTTTTGGCTCTGTTTTGCTGTGAATTGAATACAGGGCACTTTCACATATGGAGTTACCCACAAGTTTACACTATGTGGGCAGTAAATTAGATCCTGCTGCTGCATATTATTACTGCTTTGTGCTATGTGTTTTTTCCATGGTATCTACTTTTACCTGATCTTACTTATTAAATCACACTACAATCAGTTATCAAGACCTTTTTAGAAGGCAGAATGAAAAGGCAATTTGGTATAATGCAGATGATCTTTTAAAGTTGTTTTCTTTTTCTCTCTTTTCTCATCTAGGAAATGTCCAGCATGAGCAGAAAAATTCAAAGTACTTTTCATTTGCTGAATCCGTGCTTATTGTCCAGTTGTTTCACTCTGCTCTAATGTGAGGGATCTAAAATTCCTAACAAAATAGTTTAATTAGAATTTAAAAGCTAAATAGTGGTATTTTTTAAAGCTTGGTTATACAGCATTAAATACCCAAATTTACCTTCATATACCCTGATGATGTTTCTTAACCTTCGGAGCTGCATGGTGTGAGGACACTCTTGGAGCAGGAAAAGAGGCTGAGAATTTTTCTTCTTGTGTGACGAAGGAGAAGGTGTTACAATACAACTACTGTAAAGGACAAGAGTAGAGATAAATGAGAAGAGAGAGAAGGAAAGGCATTATAAAAAAGACCTGAATCACCTAGTGATGTTTGTTTAGTGAAGCTTTTAAAAAGTGCTCTAATGGCCCATTTTATCTATCACTCCAAGTCAATGAAAAACGCCTATTGACTTAAACAGACATTGGATCAAAGGCTAAACTTTTAGGAATAATTATACTCAGTATGCTGAAGTTCCTAGCATTTTTCTTCAGGCTGAATGCTGCTCCCAACAATTTGTGCCCTGACTTCAAACACATAGGCAAGCAACCCCTTTTTGCCTATGCAAACTGAAGCCACAATGCTCCCGCTACTACTCCCGGTTCAGCTTGCAGATGTTGAAGAATCTTTTTAGATCAAGGCAGTAGTCTAGAGCTAGCACATATCGCTGGATGGAAAAAACATGTGTAAAAGGTGTCTTTGGTGCATATAGTCTTTTCTGGATAGCCGGAGCACAGTCCTTTTGACTTCTGAAGGTGTGTTTTCACTTCTTGCCCTCAGGCCATTACACTCTTTATACTGAGAGATACCATAATCCACACTTCTCAAGGAATCCCTTTTAAATTGGCAAGAAGGGTGACCACTAATTCAGTCCAATGCACTACACCTTTACCTAGCTTTTTTGCTAATCTGTTTGAAACTCTACTTGCTTTTGTCCCTTTGTAGTAGGGCTACTCTTATTTTTCTTTGCCATTGTTGTCCAGTTTGCTCTGTAAAAGAATACGTAGTATTCACGCCATCAGGAATATGTTTGATCATCAGGAATTAATAAAAAAATCTATAAATTTCAATGAATAATAAATAAGATGGTGGCTGGGAATATAACTGTATTCCCTTCATCCTGCTATAATAATAATAACAATAACTACAATAATAATAATAATAATCTAAAATCCCAGTACAAATTCTTGACATCCTTTTGTCTCAGCTAAATGCATAGATGAAATTAAAAAGCATAACATGAATCTGGATGGCATGAATTAAAGCACAGTGCGCATCCCAAGTTTAGCATCCACTTTGAGTAAAGGTACCGCCTCACCTCTTATAGACAATAAAAATCTCACATTGAAGAGTATGTGACTCAGTAAGGTAAGGACATCTTACAGTGGTAAAAATGGAGCTGCTGGACTTTGAGTGTTAGGAGGTTTGTGCATTGCTTGTGATGATCTCTTAGCAAAGTATTAGTACCAACACTCCTTTTGGGAGCCTGAGTATTATCGCTTTTTATATCAGCTCCAGACTGGATAAGAATAGAAACTGAACTACTTATACATGTTCTCTGTTTTGAACTTATTTTTAGAAACTCAACCCTTCTATTATAAATAAACCAGAGAAGCAAACCAATATGAATTGAAGGTGAATGAATTACAGAGTTAGATTCATAGAATAATTCAGGTTGTAAGAGATCTCTGGAGCTCACCTGGTCCAATGTCAAAGATAACCTGTTCAGAGCTGCTTTTTCTAGCCCTTGGTAAGAAATAGTTCCAGAGTTGACTAGGGGTGTGTTTTTGAACTCTTTACATGCCTACATTTCAAAACCTGAAGGAAAAATCAGGTTTATAACTTAGAAAAAATAGTTTAGTTCTCCCTTACAAAAATTCTAAATAATATTCTCTGTGCAAATTAGTGTGGGAAGTTTTCCTTATGCTTACTAGGGAAAAAACAGCTGAGAACATATTTTTTGTTCTTAGTTTCGAGATGGAAAGCTTGATGCACAATAGGTTATTTATGCTGACAGATAGGTACTTATACAAATAAGCTGACCAGAGATCCCTGTGTTGGAGACAAGCAGAGAACTAAAAAGCGTATAAGAGAATTATCTAAACACACACAAAAAAAAATCCTTATGAAGTGCTGTACAAAGGTATGTGGTAAAAGAAACTGGCACAGTTGTGTTCAGAGGCGAGCCTGACAGCAGAGAGACTAAAATTGCTTCTTTTTAATCAATTTAAACCCAAGGACCTTAAAGCTCTTTGTTCTCAAATAAAAGATTAATAAAGCTTCTTTTGCCACCTCACAAAAGCTGGTGTGGAATGGGACAGTCATTTACTGGCAGCATTACACAGGATCATAAGATGAGGTGGTAAATATCACTATGAACAGAAAACAATGACATATTAAGATAGGCAGGATACATTATGTGCTCTGTAATTTGGCTAGCACATCTGATTTACTTCAGCCAGTATTGTGATGAGTTCTTTGTAAACATTTAGAGCTTCTGTTTTATAAATCATCTGTGCTAGTGTCTTAGCCACCCTTAGTGTTCCAGCCACTCTCAGTGCTCTACCCTTACCACTCTGTTCCTGCTCTACCCCTACCGCTCTGTTCCTGAGTTAGGCAGAAGCAGATTTCTTTCATGACTTCCTGAAGCATAAAGATGAAACTTGAAAGCCTTTGAATCAAACCAAAACAATCTTTGCTGATTTTACCACCAAATACTGCTAAACACAGGCTCAGTGGCTTGCAGCTACGTGAAGTCTCTGGAAATGACACAAAGTCACTTCTGTTGGTGATTCAGAAGAGAGCAACCTGCTCTTCAAAATGTTGCAGACAGGAGCAAGAGGTTGAAATCACTTCCCCTGAGTATTTCTTCTCCAGTCCCTCTTCCCTGTCAGACAGACATGTGCCAAGGCCTTAGGAACAAGTGTCATTTCTTAACCTATTTGATGTTCCTCTTTATGCTCGGTTATATGAAATTAAAGAGATACACTATTGTTACTTAAAGAAAGAGGAAAAAAATATGTTCATATCTGAAAATACAGAAAGCTAGCATTAACAGAATATTTATGTACAGGTATGTTAGGAATAAGAAAGTTAGTAAATTGTTTATAGGTGATTTTTGCAAGAGAGACATCTGCATCTGACTTCCTCTTTTTACATATTATTAGGGGGATTTAAAAAAAGTTAACTGTGCAAATCCAATGGTAGCTTCAGAGGGGGTCTTTGCCACCATCTATTGGTGAACTAAGGGAAAAGGCAGAGTGAGCTGACCTTGCTAATGTTCCCTACTGTACCAGTGCAATCTTTTGTTCCATTTTGAGGTTTTGGGGTAACAATTGATTATTTTCTTCTTACTCTGAGGCCTAACTGTATTTATACCCTCTAAGTGAAGAGCTGTCATAGCCAAGCCTTAACAGCTGGCCTGTGATCCCACACATCTCTCAATGGAGAAGGGAGCACTTAAGTTGCAGAGAAGTATTTCTTTCTAATGTCAAGTCACTTGTTAATTCATTTCTTCCTGGTTTCTGGGAATGGAATTGGGCCTATTTTCTTCGCTGGTTTCAAGAAAAATCACACTGATGCTTGAACAACGCTGTTGCTGCTGACAGATCTTGAAAGAACGCTGTAACTGATAGTACTTCTGCACAGTCCAACAAGAGGAGCGTCTGTGAAAGGACATTCCTTAAAAGAGAAATGTTTGCAGAGCCAACCTAAAAAAACAAGGGAAGGGAGCCAGTGTCAGCAATGGAACCAGAAAGGTCAGTCTTTAAAGATGACTCTTGGTATGAAATTAGTCTGTTCTATCAGATTTGTCAATACTGCTTGCATATGCAAATTCCTTATGAATAAAGCTTTTATAACGCAGGCTTCAAAATGAATTCAGGTAGAGTCAGTGACAGCAGTGAATAAGCACAGAGACAATTTAAAGAGATTGCTTAGTTTTCAAATCAACAAATTGCTGTGGTTCTACTTAATCCATCAAAGAAGGAAAAGAGAACAATCTGGCAGGCAGGAGGGAAGATATAGTGGTAAAGGACATAATGTTCTAGCTATTTTAGGACCCATTTACACTGTGAAACTGATGGCATTTTAGAGAACAGTTGTTGAACACATTTGGGGAACAGCTGTGTTGTTGCTAAAGTGTTAAGACTAAAGTGTGTATAGACCTGTAGGGGTGTTCAAGAAGAATCTGGGGATCTGAGGGGTTCTCTTCAGCTTAAAACCATGTTTTTACTCAATTTCACTATGAGTAAAGAAGGACTAGCAGAGTCAAATGACTTTATGAGCACCCTTTATGTCCATGAAAATGGCATCAATTATATATGATAACTCTGAGAGCTGTATCAATCTTTCTTAAATAAGACTAAATAACATGAGTCAAAAATGTGCCTTCAGTGTTGATTCATAGATATTCTGGCCACCATTTAGGTATCTCTGCTCCTTGAAAAAGACACTTTCTCTCTTTTTTTAGGTGGGGCCGCCATTTTACTTATGCTTCAGACTAGACATACCACAGTGAAGTAAAGTGAGAATAAAGAAATGCATCTCATCAAAGGATGATATGAGAAAGGCTTTCAAAGTCATCATGAGGTAACTTCTATATTTCTAGAAAAGACTTTTTTATCATTAACTCACTTATCAAAGCCTCCCTGCCAAACCTGACCTGCATGATGTGTTCGAAGTCTGCACGCATTAATTATTTTTGGATGAATAACTGAAACAGAATAATGAATTACTCTGCAGCAATCTCAGTATGTGTCTCATTAGCTTATCTGCATGTTTACAGCCATATATGTGTGTAGATGCTGTAGAAGTGGGCTGTAGCCAGAGAACAGTGAGCAGTCTGTGATGGTGAAGTGGTGGCAGCTCAGGTCTGCTCCTAGAACCATTTTCAGAAATACTGAGTTAAATTTCTGCTTTTCCTCCTGTCTTAATATGAAAGTCATGATTACCATCTCTCTATTGTTATTGTGTTTGAAAATTAATTTCTTTCCCTTATTGGATTTATTGGCAATTTCAGACAATAACTGTCAAACTAATGGCATTGACTGCATGTTGCTGAAACACGGACCAGGTAGCATGGACCTGGAAGTTACTTAGTAGCTGCTTCTTGTAGTCAGGGTTACTTTTGTGTGTGTGGATTGCCCAGTTGCTTCTACTAATTGTTCTGGACAAATTGCACATTTTCTACTCTGCTGTGTGAATAAATGTACAATTTGCATAAACAGTGGTGTCATTTGCATATGCAAATGAACAATCAAAATCTACACAGGAACTGGACTTCAGTTTATGAAGATCAGAGCAGTCATGGTCCATCTCTGGCTCAGTTTACGTTGAAACAGCCAAAATGCCACTACAGCTTAGTCTTGACTCATAACTCTTGCATTTACAACTAAGCAGTCTAGGACAATTTATATCTGCCTTTTACTATTTGTAGTGATTTGAATGCCTTTACAGCAGATTATGGCTTTAAATTCGATATGTTCTTACTGTGCTATAAATTCAAAACACACCGTTCTTGTTCCTGAAAACCACCAGATGAAAGAGAAACAAAACAAGAGAAAGAAACCACCTGTCAAACTGTGTGGGGAGAGGGAAACAAACAATGTATATGCTAAAACCCACAACAGATTAAAAAAATTATCTTTTTAAGAACACGCGTGGTTCTAGGACTAAAACAGACAATGAGCCTTAGTAGGGTTATTATGATATTATTCCTTCAAATTTACCATTCTTCACCCTCTTTGCAGTATCACACCTTTTCTCACTTTGAAAACTGTGGTGAAGAAAGCAGTTAGTGCCTGCACAACATTTGATTGAGGCTTAGAGGGAATGCTTGCTTTATACTAGAGAATCTCAGGCATTCATTTCCTTTTTCTCACAGATTTTGTTTGCTCTCCTTCTGGGGAGGGCAAAGAGTTTAACATTCCCTGGCTGCAGTGGCTCTCTGGATTTACTATGCTGATATTTACCTAGTTTAGGTAAATATATTTGGTTTAGTAAAAGAAATCAGAATGAAGTATGGGATGCTTGTCACTTTCCAACAGCCCATGTCATAGATGTTCCTATGGGAAGAATAAATTCTGCCTGAAAAAATTGAAGTTGTCTACTATGATTTAATTTATAATTGCAATAATTTCAGTACCATTATTGTCATTGCAGAAGTACTCTGGGTTTATTGTGTCTAAATTTAGGGCTTTCTAGCTTTCCCACACTTAGGTAACTCATTTGTATGGACAAACACAGTGGTGCCTGATGGTTTCCCAAACTTCAGTTTGGTTTTGTTGTCTTAAAAAAAAATATGGGTTTTGGCAAAAAACTTGAAAATGGAGCATTTAATTAAAATCAGTTGTATTTTGGATTCCAGAACATTTCCCTGTTGGCTCATATTTTCCTTTCTTCATAAAGGGACTATGATAGCCTTATCCCATGTGAGAGAAGGTCTTTAATGATGGAAGAGAAAATCCAGCTAGGGAGCACAATGTGCAGGGGAGAATGGGAGCATTCAGCAACCAGTGTATGAATTTCATGAGGCATTGTAATAAAATGTCCAAATAAAATAGATTTTAATATATAAACAAAAATGCAGATCTTTCCAGCTTTATGGTTTTGTTTTTTTTTTTTTTTAATTTTGCTCATGAAATGAATGTTTTCTAAGACAGGAAATTGTTTAATAAAAATTTGTATAGCTGTAAAAAATAGATTAGTGTCACAGAAACTACAGCTAGGAATTGGCAGAGATTTGGAATATAAATTGAGAGAATCTTATAAAAACTTTATTTCTAATTGTATTCATTTTTAGTTGAGTCTTTTTAGTAGCAAAACCATGTAAAATTCCTTCTCCTTGCAAGGGTCTAATTGCTTTTTGTAGTGTTTCTAAGGTCTTCACAGGTTTCTTAGGAACTTCCAAACAGTATTGTTCAGTCTGTGGGTTGTCTTCTCAATATCCAAGCTCCCCTAAGTACTTCAACTCTATTTGCATCTTTTCCTGATACCACCTCTTAGAAAAATTATGTTTATTTGGGAAAATGGATGAGCCAGGGAACTACAGAGCAGTCAGCCTCACCTCTGTGTCTGGCAAAATCTTGGAGAGGATTGTCCTGGAAGGCATGCTGAGGCACATGAAAAACAACAAGGTGCTTGGTGACAGC
>JASSUY010006080.1:0-16568 GCA_032466535.1 Forpus xanthops | reverse complement strand
TCAGGGGACTGGAGCACCTCCCCTATGAAGACAGGATGAGAGAGTTGGGGCTGTTCAGCCTGGAGAAGAGAAGGCTGTGTGGAGACCTCATAGCAGCCTGCCAGTATCTGAAGGGGGCCTATAGGGGTACCAGGGAGGGGCTCTTCATGAGGGACTGTAGTGAGAGGACAAGGGGTATTGGGTTCAAACTTAAACAGGGGAAGTTTACATTGGATAAAAAGGAAGAAATTCTTTACTGTAAGGGTGGTGAGGCAGTGGAATGGGTTGCCCAGGGGAGTTGTGAATGCTCCATTGCTGGCAGTGCTTGAGGTTGGACTGGACATAGCCTTGGCTGGTATGGTTTAGTGGGAGGTGTCCCTGCTCCTGGTAGGGATGTTGCAAATAAATGGTCTTAAGGTCCTTTCCATCCCTAACTATTCTATGATTCTATGATATATGAGGGATATGTAATTATTGAGGCAATATTAAAACTATAGGAAGCTGAACACTTCTCAGCCATCCAGTCATTCATAAAAATTCACCAAACTTGAGACATACAGTTGGCAAAGGTGCTTGGAGAAATCATAGTTGGAAACTAAATCAAAATAATGTTCTAAATTGGTGGTGCTTGTCTGAACAGCGAGGGAAGAACTAGAAAACAAACTCCGGTTTTTATTTCATGTAAGAAAGTTAAATTAATCAAGCATTTTTAATTCAGAGGGTTTTGTTATGTGCTGCATTTTTCAGTTGAGGCTCCTGCACGCTGTAGTGCCTGACAGTTCCAGCCTTGACATTTCTAATAATGCTTTCAATACCTCCTGAAAATTCTTGTAAGAGAGGATTTATGTGATGAGTTAATCAAAGCAGACTATACAGCAGTGTGTTTTCATCCCAGATAAATATCCATGTTCCATTACTGAAGCTGATAAAATATTTGATGGACAGCAGTGACCTGCTGCCTACTGTTCCTGTGCCACTGGGTATTTATTTTTTACATTCAGAAATGCATGAGCAGGTTATATATTCAGATTTCTTCTTAATCTTACAGCTGATTGCCTAAAACTTCCCATCTGTGGCTTGCACTGGTTGAGCATGGAAGCACTTGCTTTGATAAACTAGGTGCTGCGGTGATTTGACGTAAATGAATTTTTCATGCAGACTGTTTCTGTGGGGCTGCTGGCACTAAGTTCCCATGAAAACCATGTGCCTGGCAGAACCCAAAGAAACCCAGTACTGTAGCTGATGAGGAATGGCATAAGCTTGTTTTAGGGTATGGTTCACTCAGAGAGTGGTGGCTCTCTATCCAAGCCAGGCAGCTGCAGACTGTGAGATACCAACCCAAATTACTTTCACAACCAGCTGGTCCAGGGTATCTCCCACTATATGACTTTTGTAACATTACCAATGTAGATCAAGAAAGAGACTAACACATTAAATTCACTGGCCTCTAAAATAGCAGCTGTTGCCTTTCTTTCTTCTTGCTACCCCAGATGATTTATCTGCAGTACTTTCAAGTATTCACTGTGAATTGGGATGCTTAGAACAAAAGTCATTTATCACCATCGAAGTGAAACAAGAGATTGCAGCAGTTGCCTTGATAAACAAAAAAAGAATCAGTAAAGCAATGTAACTGTATGACTTTCAGAAATGTTTCCTAGGTTATGACAGTATTTGCCTGGCCTCTTCTATAACCTCTTCTTAAATTATAAAACCATGGGAAAGAGAGATAACTGAAAATTTCCCAAGTGTTGTGCCTCAGGCTTTGCCTAAACCCCAGGGTGCTGCTCATCCGTCTGCTCTTTGCAAGAGAAATGGTGGCTTGTGTTTGCCACGGGGAACTATTTTCCTAGGCTTGGCACTAGTGATACCAACCGCAAATAAGGGTCATTAGCAGTGTAGCAAGAAGTAGCCTTCAGCATTGGGTGTCCTAAAAATGCCTACAGGTCTACAAGTATCATTGTCACACTGAAATTTTTATTACCTACTCACATCACTTCCCCCAAGCCACCCTGTAGCCAACTTCAAACTTAACTGGTCAAACAAAGCCAAAAAAGAGTTAAGGCCATACTGTTGCCTGACAATATGAAAGGAAATGTTGCAAACACACACAAAAAGACCCAGTTAATCTCAGTAAGTAGGTAGCCATGCTTATCCTTTTTCAACCATAGCCCAAATGTATCTGTGTTCCAGTCTAATTTCCCACTTAATTTCACTGCTTCAGCTTCAAAGTTTGCATTGAGTAGCCAATAGGACTTTCTCTGTACAAATTTAATCTCCTCTCTTTCTTCTCCGATAGCTTTGGTGTCCTCACTCACCCGTGGTCCACATTTTTTCAGAATTGAGGTTTAGAATAAAGGCTTGATAGCTTTCTCTGTAGGCAGGCATTGAGGGCTAGCCTTCTGGCCACCTATTCTTGACCAAGGTGGGCTGAGGAATTTATACTTTAATATCATGCTTGAGCTATTAATATCACATATTGAATGTCATAGAAGGGATGAATTACACATACATTCTATAAGTTTGTGGTCTTCAGTATATTACCAGCTTTCAAAGGAGATTTCATGACACATCAGTGATGACAGTTATTGTAGAAAGATAACTAGTCCAATATGCACTGTCCGCATTTGCCTTTAGTGTTTGTGCCTTCAGTATTACACAGCCCATCTTCCACTCATTGGTTAGAGTCTCTGATTATGTTTCCTCAGGGCTTCCTTTGGACCACAGCACCTTAATTATCCAGAACTTTTTGCAGAGACCTGCAGAGTAGAGGTGGTCAGTGGAATTAGTATGCTATCTTTGCACTCAACTGGGTTCTTCCCTTCTGTGGACAGCGTCACTCATTTGTGAGACCTGACAGTTTCTGCCCTCAACTCTGTACTGAACAGGCATGGGAATATTTTCTACTAGCAGCATCTCTAATTAATCTTTGGATTTATTTGAACTACTGTTACTGTTCCCCTGGGCTTCTAGTCATATCTAAATCTCTATATCTCAGTGTTTCTTTAGGTCTTGTTTGTAGGCATTTTATGTGTGCTACACAGATTACAAAACCTTTTTACAGTGGTATTATTTACAGTCTTTTTTCACCCTTCTGTTCACCTTTTGAAGAGTTAAATTAATCGGGGAATTTATTTAGCACCGGTTTTGTATAGAAAACCCTCAGTAACTGACTAACCAAATAATTAAAGTGTTAGCATGTGTCTTTATAGTATTAGATCTAACAAAATGTTTGAAATGTGGGATGTATAAGTGATTTTAGCCTCTTGAGAAGTGCAGTATTCACTCAAGTATATGCTGATTTTATAGTCTTCTCTTATGAACTGGAAATTTAAATATTGCTTGAAAAGACCTCCTACAGAATTTATTGACCTGTTGTTTGGAGTTTGACATAAGGGAGATCACCTCCAGTTAACTAAGAAATAAAAAGCTGTTCCTACATTTTAGGTCATGAAACTTCATGCAGCCTTCTTGAAACACACTGAAATTATTTAATTGTGTACCACAAGCTGAGAAGGTATATAAACATTTGTGAGACTGGATTTTTGGATAATAAATCCTTGAAGGCAGAGATTTTATGTTTAAGGAGTATACTTGTAATGAAAGCTGCTTCAAAACCATCTAGAATGTGAATTTAGAACATGTCAGCTATTTTTGCACAAACTCTTCATGTGGCCACTCTTAATCCAAAGGATCTTAATGAAATTGCCTCCAACTAGTTTGGAATTGAATTAATATAAAGGCATCCATAATGGGGAATTAGAGTAAGCATAGAAAGGGAGTGACTATGGAGCTACTTTTGCTAAGAAAATTTCATCAGGCTGTTTTCCCACATTGATGCGGCTCATCACAGTGGGGTCCTGATATTGACTGGAGCTTTTCTCTGCTTCTGCACCACATAAGCATTTATGACTGACAGCACTGCAGACTATTGAGTTGTTTGAACTGTTTATAGTTGCACTCCTTTTTTGAAACATAACAGATACCTTTTTCTGGTAGATTTCCTCCTGGTAGCAAGCTGTCACTTCCCCAGTTTGTTGGTGTGGTAAGATGAATGCTTAGAATGCAAGATTCACTTGATTTTATTCATAAAGCATTGCACGTGTGATAAAACACCCTAGCTCCATCTAATTAAGCAATAATTCACCATGGGCAGCAGTGTCTTTCAGAGAGGTTATTGACTGCCTCAGCTGGATTGCTGAAAATCATAAGGCTGTGGGGGACACAACTGGAAAGGCAGTAATCCTCTGGGACTTTATTTTCCAGAATGCTTTACTAATATGAAGTAAGTTAAGTTTTTTCCTGCATTAAGTTTTGCTTGCTTATGCAGTGTTTATATTATACACTGAGAGTAATGCCTGGTGTCATGGAGCACAGCAATCTCTGTGCTAATGATGTGAGGTAAAGCCAAGACAGCTGTGCGCAGTCATATACTGCTCCAGGTGTGTTACCTGAATGAGATCTATTGGCCCTCCTTATTAAACTGTTAGCAAGCCTGCTAGAGCTGAACTTTGCTGGAAGATATATGGTGATATGATCAGAGCTTTACTAGAGCTTTCTTTCTTTCTCGCTTTGCATGTCATTTTGCAAATCAAATGTAAGAATGGAAGAGCAGAGGGTAGGCTGAATGGTGAAGAGAAGTGCATATACAACCTGTGGAAGAGGTGTTGAACCAAAAGACATACTGAACCATTTATGGAGAGAAAGGAAAGAAATTGTAACTACTAGACAGAGCAATAGAAGAAAAAAGAGAGGCAGGAAGGAGGTAGCGCCATTAAAGAAACATGGAGAAGCTGAAGGTAAAGGAAATATGCTTGTAAGAGATGCTGAAAAAGGATTGCTGACAGGAAAAGTAGGCCATGAGAAGATCTATAAGATTTATGATGGGAAGGAGTCTAGAAGAGATCTGGTCAGAAACAATGTTGATAATTCTGCAAATCTAGGGACCTAAAAAGGTAATGGAAGAAAAGGTTCAGAAGCTCCAGTGGTTTACCTGCAGGCACAGGCAGGAAGCATTTTCATGGCTGTAGGGATTAGGTGCTTCAGGGAGCTATTGTTTAGTCCTTAGATCACAGGAAAAGGTGGTAGGGCTCTGTGGTCTTTCAAGCATTGCACAGAGAGAAGAAACAATCATCTTTCCTTTGTGCCTTGAGGCTATAATCTCTATAATTAGTGAAAATTCATAGAGTCTGAGTTACTTAATGTAGCAATTTCCTATGTCTTTCAATCTTGCTTAATTTACTCTTTCAAAATTTTGTGTGAAATCCCATGTTGCATTATGTTGTCTGGAAATACCTTTTAAATATATATATATCAAAATAAATAAATTGAAAAATACACAGCCACTGTGGGGGAGAACATGCACTGTGAACTACCTATAAGTAACAGCACTTCTGAGAGGTTCTCTCACCTTTATTGTTTCTTCCTTTTGTGGAGAAGACAAATACATGTAAAATAGAATATTTAGAATGTCATTAATCATAGAATCATAGAATGGTTAGGGTTGGAAAGGACCTTAAGGTCATCTAGTTCCAACCCTGTCCCTGTATAGTGGAGTATCAGCTGTTTGGGTGCTATCTGAAACCTGACAATTCCTGTGGTTGATTTTCTAAGTACTTGAGTGACATGGCATGCCCCAAGTTGCTGTTCAATACCTGGGTTTAAAAGTTCCTCTGGAAAGTGGCTGGCCCCAGTTGCCCTCAGCCCTGCTTGTTGGGGTCAGTGGAGGTGTAAAGGAGGGACAGCAGCAGCCCTCTTCTGAGAGAGCTGGGACAGCGAGAAGTATCGAGGCATGAGTTCTCCCCGAGGTATGAGCAGTTCTCTTTCCAAAACCATATTTACAGGTAAGAGCTGCAGGTAATATCTGGGCTGAGTTGGGAACAGTAGAGCTGTTTTTTACTTGTTCCCTGAAGCCAGGTTATGGTACATGGCTGAGAAGTGTCACAAACCCCAGAGGAATAACTACAGCAGGCTTCAGCCTCTCTTACCTGGAGCAAATTACTATTTGCATTTGTGTCACTTATTCAGATTTCCCCTAATCTAATGGTAATTTCCACCCTCAGAAGCCCTGCAAAATAATCAATATCTTTGACCTCCCTTTAAGTGATAGATGGAAAATCTTTGAAAATACTGAGAGAGTCTCATACCAGCACCATCTCCAGGTGACAGATTGGTGCCCCAGGTCCACCTGAAAGTTTTCATCTTAGAGCATCTGCCCTGTTGCATATCAACTGCTATAGAAGGAACTCTTAAAAAACCTGGAGAGGAGCCCAATGTTAATGTAAGGTCAGAGAATAAAGTTCTATATTTTCTTCCTCTTGGGATCTATTTTCAGTATTTTCAATAGACCAGTTCAGCTGATAATACAAACCATAAACCCTCCCACCATCACCAGCTAAAAGCCTCTTGAGCAACAAATTACCTGGTGAGCCTGCCTTAAATTAATCTATTGTAGTTAGGCACACATGACCTACTCTGTAGAACACTGAAGGTGATTAATCTCTTTTGTTTTGCAATGGAATTGTATTAGGTAAGATCACAAAATTATTTGATGAGGTTTAGCCATAGAGATACTAACCTGTTTCTGGAATATGCTCCTTGAACTCTTTCATCTAGATCTGCAAGCTCAGGCTCTAAATGAAAGTAGATTTATCTGCGCTGAAAAACTCAAAAATCAGAAGTAATTAATGGATTTAAGGTGGAGTAGTTAAATCAGATTAATTCCTGATCTTTTTACAGAGCAAATTAAACTAAACCAAGTTAAGGCCCCTTTCATACAGAGCAAACCCATGCATTTGCTAGCTCAATGTAGTTTAACTAATCTTCTTAAAAAGTGAATTTGGTTTACTTCTTTTGAATATTCTCCCACACCTAGTTCCTTTGCATTAAAACAGAAATGGGTTCAGTAGTGCTTTCTTCAGGATTTTAGGGCATGGTTGAATCTGACACCCAAGATAATATCCTATGATTAATACTCAGGAAAAAGTGTCTGCATGACTGATAGGAATGAAGTGAATGGACTTTTATGCAGTTTTATGTGCAAAATTGAAAAACATTAGGCTATACATTTTCTATATTTTCAATGTTTATACTGTGGATATCTACAAACAGCGTGATGAAAGCATTTGATTTAGTAGCCAACTGGATAGAAGAGTATCATTAAGGGCAGACAGGTTGAAACACCTGAATTCTTACTGTTCCAGGATCAGAGGACTCTAAAGTTGTTCTGACCCTCCTCAGGTAATCTGGTTTTCTGCTGTTTAAGGTTAGCAGGTGAGTTGTACTCTAAGTCCTGCTGAGTGCTGAATGACTGGGAAAGTTTTGAAGCTCCTCTCTGTTGTGTGTCTAGACTTTGAGCTGGTGGCTGCCCAGGTGGAGAGATCACTCTGTGTGCCCAGCTCCATGGCTTATTTTTGAGAGTGGCAGAACCTTTGTCTCCTGTAGTTTCACTCTAAGAAGTGTGGCTCTTTTGCTTTTTGTTGGTCTGATCCTGATGGAGACAAAAGTACTGGGAACTTCTGCTTTTGATGTGGCATGTGTGTAGCAAATCATACCTACTGTGACTTTGCCTAGCTATATTGTGGTTAAAAAAAAAAACAAATACAGTGCTCTTTCCCTTTAGTTTGTTTTTTTTTTTGGTTTTGGTTTTTCTTTTTTTTTTTTTTTTTCATTTAAAGCTAATTGTCTCACTTTTAAAAGGAGACATGCATTTTGGGTATGAAGTTGAAAATTCCACTCTATGCTCTTTAGTACCATGTATCTGTAGCATGCTTATGGTGGAAAACTTTAGTGTGATGCAGTTTACTGACTGAAGAATAACATAACCAGTATTTAAAAACACAAGCAGATGAGTTATTTTCTTTCTCTGTATATTTGCCTCTGTTTGACTCTTCTCCTACAAGACTGCAAAATGTAACTCAAATTCAACTGGTAGCACCAGGGTAGAAAGGGGGATCTTAAGGTATTTCTATTGATGTTCAGTGGGACAGTGTGTAGTCTCAGCAGTTCATGTGCTGTCACTTGCAATATCAGCACCTAAAGTCCTTGTGATGTTTCTTGTGTTGTGTTGTGATGTCTTGTGATTTTGAAGGGACTTGTCATGTGAAGAAGTCATGATTCCTGTCAGCTGAGTTATAATGCACAGCTATGCTGCTGCCTTTTCAGATCTGCTAAACCCTGATTCACAAATGCATCCTAAAGCTGTTCTTGCTTTATTGACTTATGTTGTTGCTGCTGGAAACTGATTCTTTTGATTGTAAGAGGGTTTGAAAGAATAAAAAATGTTCCTGCTTTGTGAAAATGGTGGAGAGAGCAGTTTAAGTCAGGGGTGTTTGAGCCAGTCAGTTTCAGGAGCAGGATAGGCACACTGTTCCAGTGTGGTACCCAAGCTCATCAGACAGAGATTCTTGTCCTGAGAGAGTTGCCACACACAACTCTGTGTTGTGCCTTTTCGATTCACCACCTAGAGTCTGTCGTATGTTACTTCACTGCGCAGTGTATGTAGGCCTGAAGGATTCCCTGAGCTATGACCTACATGCCTAGAAAATATTTGGTAAAGGTTTTTGAGGGTGGGAAATGGTCTTATCTAATTAACACTATGACCTCATTACATTAGTCGGGTAATGTAAAATGAACTTAGGAATGAAGGTAAGTAAATCTCATACTTCCATAAATTGTCTTCTCTATTATTGGTTGTACAGGAGGACTTTGGTCTAGAATAATTTCTGGTTCCTTGGGAATAAAGTATCTTTTCTGCAGCGCATGTTAAATAAAGAAATCATATTAATTCCCACTTAACAGAGAATCCGGAAAGCTAACTATTGTTTCATACATATGTGGGTTTTTTTATGTGACTTTGTTTCAAAGGAGAAAGAGTATCAAAATATGAAAAGTTTCCTTCCGTAACAAGAAGCCAGGTTTTACTTAAGAAAAGGTAGTGCACTTTAAATGTTGATTCGTGGTAGTTTCCCCTAGCCAATTTGATCTGACCTGATCTCACTAAATTGCAGTGCTTTGAAATGTAATAAACTCTCAGTCTTTGATTATATCTGATATGAACAGAGGAGTACTGATCAGAAAAAACTTCCTTTGATTTCTCTGGGTAGTGGATTAGATGCAGCAGTGAAAAGGAAGGAGCTGAAGAACAAATGAACAACATAAAGCGGTGAACTTTTAATCTCTGTCCACAAAGATTTTCTTTGTGGAACTACAGACAACACAGTCCTTTCTTTACAGTGAGTGAGCAAAACATTTCTATACACAGAACTTGGGAATAATATGAAATTTCTTGAAACAAACATAAAAATCAGTGCATACATGGCAACATGGGATTTCCAGTAGGCCCTTCTGGTGTATAATCCTCCACAACTATGCATGCACAATCTCCTAGACTTTTTTTTTTAAGAACGGGTTTAAGTCTCAGATCTCTTCAAGTGCAAACATATCTATTGTATTTTATAGTATTTCTCATCCTTCTGTGTTTAAATCTTATTAGAGCTAGTTGAACAGAACCAAACTTTCTTGAATCTAAGAGGTCAGGCACTACTCATATCTATAAGTCTGCAGGCATACTCTTGAGATGCAGATACTGACATCGTTTCTGGTATCTCCATCCTGTGAACAGAGATTTGTACAACTTAAGAGCTCTCAAGTCTCGGACTATTGGTGATCCTTCATGCTACAGTTGTAACATGGACAACTCCAAACTCTTCCTTTATCTTCAGCAGCGTGAGGGGGTCTAGTTATAGTATAGGCTTCTTGAGAATTCAGAATATTCTTAGTTTGTTGAGGATACCACCCCAAGGTCTTCCACTTCCAAAGTTGATGTTGCTTGTGTATGTCCTGAACTCACAGCATACTTCTGCATCAGTCAGTACACCTGTGACAGGTTTTAGATGCCTCCACTATCTGCAAACCTGAACAAGCTTTGCACACTCTTAGACAATGGATGTTCTAAGAACAAGAAGTAATTGTGTATTCTTCTTAGCTGCATTTGTAAACAGAGATATTTCCTTGAGTTATAGATTTGAGATATAATTTTTTGTGTTGCCTTCCATGTGTACACTGTCCCTGTGACTAGAACAAGTGATGATTAGAACTGGTATAAATTAACTGTTTTCATATCAGCAGGGCTGAAGTGAGGAAGGACAGGCTCATTAACTATACAGCACACTTTATTTCCAGTGCCAGCTCCTGCTAGGGCAGGAATTATTTCTGGTTACTCCAGAGGCTCTGTTTTGGCTCTTGCACCTTTGGAAGTGGAAGCCAAGGTATTTTAAGAAATTTCTTGTTCACTTAAAATAGAATGTACAGTAATTAGACAAAGCAGCCAGTGCCAAATGCAATGCACCACATATGAAATACTTAATTACAGAGAAAAGTTATGTGTTCCAATTGACAGAGTAATCTGTACTCTAATTTTCTTGTCTTAAAACTCATTACATCTGAGGCATTGATTTTCCAGTAGATGGCTTTAGCGGATAAATAACTCCGCTTTTTTTTTTTTCAGAGAACTTGGTTTGAGTCTGGGCTCTGAACCTCCATCAAATGAGCTTGGAAAGCTCAAACCTCTATATTAGGTGGTTTCTGTGGAATAATCAAAGCAGACATAGTTCAGTGCTAGTACTTTGTAAATAAAGGACAGATAGAAATGAGTTACTTAAAACGATGTGGCTTTTGAGACCTATAAGACTATGTCCTAGCATGTAGCTGAAAGTGATCTGTGATTACTTCTTAATTATGTATTACCTTGACTTTTAGGGTTTAATATCTCATTTATTTCAGTTGTACTGTATGAAGCTTCTTACTACTAGCCAAAAGGGGGAAAAAAACCCCTGTAATCATTAAACCTTGTCCTGATCTTTAATAAAAATTTGAACACCTCCAGAGTGTACTTCATTTCTGAGGTAGTAGCTCAATTACAGGTGAGATCAACTGCTATACTTGGCTGGGGAAGCATGAGAAATGATTAACCTTTGTAACATTTAGCTAAAGCCCTGTAGCTGCAGAAGTTATAAATGGCATTATTTTAGAAGTTTACATCATTTGTAGCTCTGGAACAGATTGGCAAAAGTTATTTGTTCTAAACAATTCGAAGCAACAAGACCTTCTTTTGACATGTATCACGCTCCCAGTACTTGGATTCTGAGTTTTTTTGGTGGTTTTGGTTTATTTCCCTCTTTTATAAGTAATTCCCTGGGTTGTTACTTGCTGTATTCAATTTCTTCCCCCAAAGTAAATGGTCAATTTGTTAACTGTTTATTTACTAATTTATTAGTGGAAACATTATGTTATGCACTTTCAAAAGTAAAACGATTTGCTGTAACTGATCAGACTCAACACCCACCTAGAACTGCATTTCCAAGGACCAGCAGTACCCAATACCACACATTTTAGAGACAAATTAATATCCAGTCTTTCATGAACAAATTTGCAGTAATATCCCTATACACAATAATATGTGAAAGCAAGCAGGTTGGTGTAACTGAAATGTGTTTATAGTTTCAGATGGAGACTTTCATGTACTTTCAGCAATAACTGCCCTTTTTAACCCTACTGAACTCTTTATTTCAATAGTATCTTATGGAACTGAGTTTCACATTTCTTATCAGCTTTAAAAATCTCTTCTGTTCTATTTCATTATTAGCTAGGATCTCATGTTGCGTTTTTTCTATATATTATTTTATAGAGATTTTGTATTCCCAGGATGGTGTTTTGTTTTGTTTCTTTCTTTCCAAACAAGAGTTATAATCTTGATTTTTCTTTGGTTTTAATCTGTTCCACTATGGAAATATTTCTGTGTTTCTAATTGTTGTTTTTTAATTGCTCTTCCTTACTATTTCTGCTCTGTTTTTTTTTTGTTTGTTTGTTTGTTGTGAAAATGGATGACCAGACTGAAATGTGATTATACCAGTGATTTCATATAATGGCACTTTGATATTTTCTCAATTGCTTGTAATCTGTTCCTTAATGAAGGCTGAAAAGTTATTTGGGGTTTTTATACTGCCACTGGACATTGTGCTTTTTGGAAAGCTGTCTAATTCTTTTTTCTAAGTGGTTAAGGGTACAAGCCATCAGAATATGCAGGGAGTTCATCTTGTCCTTCCATTATTCTGCATTCAACTCCATTTAAGAGGCATTTGCTATTAGGCTATTTAGTTCCCTGATTACATTAGGTTCCTTAGTCGCTAATCATTCTTGAAGTCATGTATGTTGGCAAGAAAACAAACACGTCTCTCCCCCCTCAAAAAAGGTAGTTTACTTTCACTATATCATACATTTTGGATCACTTGCATTTTATGCTCTTTCTGTTCAACCTTGAAGTCACATGGGAAGGTGCCTGCCTTTGTGGACTGCCATTTCTTCTCAAGGGATGTTCTCACTTAAAAGCTTGAGCACAAGAAACAGAGTGCAAGCTTCGAACCCAAATTATTCCAGTCCTGTTGATTCTTAGAACATATGTAACTTTTCCACCTGATTTTTATGGCAGGTTTGAACTGGTTTTCTTTTCATCATTTTCTTTTTAGGAGGAGGTCTTTTCTGAAGGTCTCGCCTTGAGGCTAAGTGGCATCTGGATTTTAAATAATTTTTGCCTTTCTGCATCCACTGGAACATTGACTAATCCAGCAGCTGGCAATCATTTCAGATTACTGCTGTATCCTGCCCTGCTGACTTGTGCTGAGTTGTCCCCACCAATATCTAGATCTTTCCCCTGCTCTGTGGTCATGCCAACCATCTGACACCTGAATTAGGTAATCCCAGCAGAAGAAAAGCTTCTCATGCATCAAAGGAAACCTCGGCCATTTGAATTAGAAGGTACAACATGAGGACTACTGCATGCTTTCAGTTTATGATTTCCAGAACAACCCAAGTAGTGTAATGCAGCACTGAGGTGCAATAGCCTGAAAATTATTTACCTAATAGAATGAGCCAATACTGTAGTGAGATCACTAAGGATATCATAAGGATATGTCTAGGACTGATGAGTTACTGGGAGTGCTGGAAGCAGTATAGCCACCTCAGAGTATAACCTTGCCGAAAGTTGCTTAATCTTGCTGATCTATCTAAATACAAGTAACTCACATGTGTAGATGCAGTTTTTGGTTTGTGGTTTTGTTTTGTTTTGTTTTTTTTTGTGCTTTTTTTTTCCCTCACATGGATACTTGTTTTCTCCTAGGGTATAGATTTGTTAAAACTAAGAATTGGGAGTGGAGCTGTTTATGTTTATAGAGAAGCCTGGAGCTCCTTTAAGTGGTCTTGATCAGTAAAAGAAAACATGGCTGCCTTTCAGCAGTGTAAATTTTTATGGTTTTGATTTATAAATATTCTTTTTCATTTGACACATGATCATGTTGTGTGGGCCAAGGAGACACAAAATGTGTGGTCAAGGAGAATGGGAAATAACAATGTTTGCAGCAGCAGAACATGCTTGTACAAGCACTTGACTTAGGTAGAACATGTTTTGACAAGCACTTGCCTTATTCGGAACATGCCCAGGCAAGCACTTGTAATGTTTGTAGCAGCAGAAATAACATGTTGGAACATGTCTGGGCAAGCACTTGCCTTATCTGGAAAACCAGCTGCTTAAGCACATGAATGGTAACATGGTTGGTTGAAAAGGTCCATGATAATTAAAGCCATTGGCTAATGGTGGGTAGGCAGAATACTATAAAAGCCTGTAAGCTCGTTCAATAAACTTTTCTGGTTGCACAGTAGGTGGAGTCCATGCCTCATATGTCACACATGTGAGCTGACCTGTAGGCCTAGGTGTAGTAGTCCAGAAAGACCGACTAGAATATTAATAACAGAACTACAAAGCCTGTCGTGCTGATGTGTTCTTGGTGTTAATGCTACTTGGCATCATGACAATCCCATTTTTATCAGTTAATTCCTTAAATTGACTAATTGCTAGGTTTCAGCAGTACACAGAAATTTGAAGCGTCATTAAAAGATCACTTCAGAAAGATTTTCTGAAATAGCTTGGTCTTTAATGCTTCTAAGTCCTTCAGGGTCTTAAACATCTATCTACAACAGTTTCAGCTGGGTATGGACAGTCACAATAAAAAGCCTGTAATTGAATATAGAGACAAAATAATAGGAAAATATTTATTACTATGTCTTCACACCCTGCCCAGTAGGCATGAATGCTTGAGCACTTCTTGTTCTTGTTTTTGTTGCATTCATGATGACACTTCTTGGTTAGTCTGAACTTCTTTTTATACAGTGTGGAATAGTAACAGATCTTACTCGCACATGCCAAGATTTTGGCACTTCATAAAGTTTTGTTTTCTCTCTAGTCTTTACTTCTCACTTTCCCTCCAATCAGTTTATTTCCATGAGATAAATTTCAATTATCTATATCAGAGGTGAAAGAAATACTATTGATTTCTTTTTGCAGCCATTTCTTTAGTTTCTTTATAAAACATTACGCTATCAGAACCTGTAGTAATACAGCTAAAAAATAAAATCTCAACAGGACACAAGTTCTGACCTTGTGTACCGTTTCCTTAGCAATAAGATGGAGCACGATCTTGACCATGTCTCAGAAGCGCTCTTTTTGATCTTAGATTCAAACAGTGAAGCTAATAAGAAAGTAAATGACATTCATCCCATCCTGAAGCTGAAGGTAGATATTCAGTTCTTTTTTTTTTTTTTTTTGTCTTATTCCTTGAATCCCTAGATTTTATTAAATCTTTTTTGATGTGGGCTATCAACAAGACCCTAAACCTGCATCTTTTATTTTTTGGTTTTTTGGTCAACTTCTGTCTGGAAATTTGCTAACAACCATCTAACTTGACATAAGTAGATTAGCAGGAGTTACACAAGATGGTAGATCTCTCAAGATTTACTTTATGGACCTGTTCTTATCTAGTTTATGAATAATCTGTTATCATGTTATTTTTCTTTTTTCCAGTCCATATGTGGTGTCTCTTAGACTTGTCTATATGAGAAGGTAGTGTCAAGGCTATGAGTATAAAGTACAATAGGTATGCCATGCTGTGTCTGTGAGACTGTTCAATATGAGCACACTTAATATGAGTTGGCTTATGTGAGGTGGGGAAGCCTACATCCTGCTTTGTGCAGAGTGATTGCAAAGAGAATTAAAATTGAGTGGCTACTGTGCTGGGAATTTGTACCCCTTGTACTACACATGCTCAAAAAAGCCTCACTTTTAGTGGCAAGCATTCTATTTGGAGTAAGCACAGAAACTAAACTGTTATTGACACCAGAGCAAGACTAAACACACAAGAAAACAGAGCTGAGTGTATGTCTGCATTGCATGCTAGATTTTGTGTAAAATTAGAGCGGCTGAAGTGAAAGGTTACCATGAGTTGCTTTGAACACTAGTTTTTCAGAATGCAGCATTGTACAGGGCATTGAAGATATTTTGTTGAACAGCAAAATTATTTCAAAAGGGACAAAAGGAACAGGTATACTTACCAAAAAATGAAACTGTATATTGGGTGTATAGTGAAATGCAGGTACCTGATAGACACAAAGAGATACGCTTGCATAATTTATTGTGTTCCTAATATTCTCACAACAAACAAAATAGCCATGTCAGAAATTGACATAGAGTGACTGTTAAATGAATGAAGCACACTGCATGTGCTAGAAAGTTAATCAAAAGTATTTGAGTCTGGGTTGACTGTGCAGTTGTATGATCAAGAACCTGCTTACTTCGAAAAAATGTGCCTAAAGATCTGTCAGGGATCTGGTGGAGTCTTTGCAGTACTGACACCTGGCAGACTACTGTATTAGCTCAATATCTGGATATACCAATGGACTACAGTGCTGCTTCTTCCCTTATGTTTATCAGGAAATTCATTCTTCTGTTCTCTGAATCCAGCAACCCATGGATCAAGTAGTCTTCAGGACCTGCCATATAATTCATTTCAGATGCCACTTCACAGTAACATCTTTAAGGCTGACACTTCCACTAAAAACTACTGTGATGCTTAAACCCCAGCAAAAAAAAAAAAACCTTATATCCCATAGCTCCTAAAAAATGTGACTGAGCTGTATACACAAATGAAACAAGGCTGTAACACAGATAACAGTTTACCTTCTCAGAAAACTCACAATCACCAAGATTTTGCCAGGCACAGAGGTGAGGCTGACTGCTTTGTAGTTCCCCAGCTCATCCATTTTCCCCTTCTTGAAAATGGGGGTTATATTTCCCTTTTTCCAGTCGTTGGGAACTTCCCCTGACTGCCATGATTTTTCAAATATGATGGACAGTGGCTTAGCAACTTCATTTGCCAGCTCCTTCCAGGACCCGTGGATGGATTTCATCAGGTCCTATGGGCATGTGCACAGTCAGGTTCCTAAGATGGTCTCAAACCAGATCCTCTTCTACAGTGGGCCCAGGGTCTTCATTCTCACTGTCCTTGCATCTGCCTTCCAAGACTTGGGTGGTGTGGTCAGAACATTTTCCAGTGATGACTGAGGCAAAGAAGTCGTTAAGAACCTCAGTCTTCTCCATATCCATGGTAGCCAGTTCTTCCGATGGCTTCTGAAGAGGGCCCACTTTGTCCCTAGTCTGTCTTTTATTTGCAATGTACCTATAGAATCCCTTCCTGTTATCCTTAACA
>JASSUY010006079.1:0-12064 GCA_032466535.1 Forpus xanthops | reverse complement strand
CATCCCTGCAGTGCTCAAGGCCAGGTTGGACACAGGGCTTGGAGCAAACTGCTCTATGGAAGGTGTCCCTGCCCGTGTCAGGGGTTGGAGCTGGAGGAGCTTTAAGGTCTCTTCCAACCCAAACCATGCCATGACCCACTGCAGATGTGGCACCTCCCTCTCCCACAGCTCTATCCTGAATCTGAACTCACCATGGCAGGGAGAATCCCAGCACTCTGTGCTTAGACCTGCTTCTCATTGCAGCAGAGGCCTCTGAGGTGGAACATCCCCATCTTGATCCCTGCAGCCTTTCACCATGGGGAATGGTCCCCGAATGAGAGCCCTGGGCATCCATCCAGTAGCTCAGCACCCACCGGCCATGGTGGATGCTGCACCAGCGGGTGCTCAGTGACAGGCTCTGTTCTCATTGTGCTCGGAGCACGCAACGTGGTACCCGGACAGCATTATTGTTCAGGAGAGAAAAGGCAAGAACTGGGGCTGTGTGAGTTAAAGTAGGTCACACGCGAGGCTGGAGACGAGGCCACGGGCACAGACTGTGAATGCAGGAGGGAGAAGAGAGGGAAAAGGGGGGTGAGAATGTCTGGGAATGGACAATAAGAGAGCACAGGGGAGGTCATAGACAGGCAGACATGCAGGACCGTGTCCCTTCAGCTGCGCAGAGGCACAGAGGTCTCTGTGCTGTGTCTCCTGCCATCAGCAGCATCCTCACCTTTTTCTCCATTGCTACCCTCTCACCATGGGAGACAAAGTCCTGTCCCCATTGCCCAGCACAGCCAGCATGGGAGCTCTTGCCTGCTGGGATCTATGCATGGAGGATGCTCAGAGACATACAACCTCTGTCTGTTCTCACTGCTGGCTGCACAAAGTCTTTATCCTCCTGACAGCCACAAGTCATAAACTTTTATTGCAGCACAGAGCTGCAGCAGGGCTGGGGGCAGAGAAGCAGCTCAGCCACCACGATTATGGGGAGACGTATCCTTGTGCCTCACAGGACAGCTCCTGTGCCCCTGTGTCATCTGCAGAGGTCAGGGTAGCCCCAAAACCTGCTGGGAGTGCATCCAAATCCCAGTCACCCCTGTGAGCAGGCAATGGGCAATGCACACACCCAGTCCAGCATCACTGGAGGGCCTTGAGGATGAGCAGGGGCTGGAGCACCTCCCATATGGAGCCCAGCTGAGAACACTGGGGCTGTTCAACCTGGAGAAGAGAAGCTGCATGGAGACCTCCGAGCAGCTTCCAGTGTCTGAATGGGGATACAAGGATGCAGGGGAGGGACTCTTCATCACGGACTGTAGTGATAGGACAAGGGTGATGGGTTCAAACTGAAACAGGAGAAGTTCCCTGTGAGGGTGCTGAGGTGCTGGCACAGGGTGCCCAGGGAAGCTGTGGCTGCCCCATCCCTGGCAGTGTTCAAGGCCAGGTTGGACAGAGCCTTGGGTGACATGGTCTGTTGTGAGGCATCCCTGCTCATGTCAGGGGCTTGGAACTGGATGATCTTAAGGTCCTTTCCAACCCAAACCATTCTATGATCATTACACAGGGCCCACACCAGCAAACACATCACCCTACAGGAGAGGCAGAGCAATGCTCCCGTATGCCTCCCCTGGCAGCCCCTGATGCTTCAGCACATGTTTGTACCCCTCATCCTGCAACCCATCGGGTTGTGAAGTGCTGAACATGGGCAGCAAATGCTTCCCCAGCCCCTGCGGTGATCAGCCAGTGCTCACAGGCAGGAGGTGCAATTAACCTCTCAACAAGAATAACTACTGATGTTGCTATTGATCATGAATTTATCAAGCCCTTCCCTAGCCCCAGCTGCAGGATTGGAGTGTGGTAGGGGAATTGAGCATGCAGAGACAGAGATGCAGCATCTGCAGCATCCCCACCTGCTCCTGGGGCACATGGAGGGGAGCTTAGGCACAGCTCTCCCACCTCCCACCTTCACACCCCACATCAACCCTGCTGCAGCAACAGTGGCGATGGCTTCAAAGTGCAAACAGGGCTCTGGTGCCATGATTCCCCAACCTTGGGATGATCTGGCCCAAGAAGATGCATGAGCTGAGACACATCAAGGCAGCAGGAGCTAGGAAATAGCCAAAAAGACCCCTGGCAAGGCTGAAATGGAATATGAAACAAAGATTCCATGAATCCACTGCTCTAACTTCTGGGCAATCCAGCGTAAAGGAAAGTTGAGTCTTTGTGTTTCAGAAGCTGTTCTTGATGATAGGTTGTGCATCAGGCATTGCAGTGAATAAAAGAGAAATAGGAAGCTTCCTAATTCCAAACCTGTCACTTCATTTACATCTCTCACCATACTTGGATGTGAACCAGCGACAGGACGTTTTGGGATGGATCAGGGTGAATCCTATGGCCAGTCCTTTCCATACTATGCCTTGTGCAAGCCATGGTGTGCCTGCAGCCCTATGTGCACAAACAAGGTCACCCCATACACTCAGGTCTGACCAGTGCCTCCAGGCAGGATACAAGAACCAGAGGGATGCAACAGTGGAAGAGTGTTGTCCATTGGCATCTGGAGTGAAACCACTGCGAACACTTTCACCACTGTGTAATTATACCCAAGCACTGCTCACTCACCGTGTGACCCCTGCAGAATGCTGGGCTGGGGGAAATCTGTCACTTTTTGGTATCAGAAACCAAGAAACTGGAAATTCTCAGGGTGGAAAATATTTCTGGTCTCAGTTAGGAAAATCAGGCTCTGGCTGTTGGGAACCGGGCGTCCTCCTCATCTCCAGCAGCTCTTGTATGGGGCTTTTCGTTTCTGAAAGGGTTTCGCAGAGAGGGGGGAATTCGGTGGCAACGCAGGGAAAAAGAAGATTTCTTCACGAAATTTACAGTAGAAACCAACCAGAGGTTGGGGTTTTTATCTGCCTCTTTGGAACATCCCTGATGGAACCGGGGCTGCTGTGGTCTCACACTTCACACCGGGGGTGCTGGGGACATGCCCGGGGGCAGCGCACAGCGCGGGTGCTGAGCGCTCCCATCCCTTCCTCCCTATGGAGCCGGGAATGTCGGCAGCGGGAGCTGCCAGCGCTAACCCAGATTCCAGGGGCGTCATGCTGCCGCGGCTGCTAAATTGGCAGCATGTAAGAGACACATCACCTGGGTGACAGGGTGCCTCTGAGTGCGGGAGTGTTTGAATACACTGTGCTGTGTGTTAAATAGTCCCATCATTACGGCTGAGCTGGGGAGACGGAGCGGGAAAGTTCCCTGCGGTACTTGGAGCAAGGATGGAGGCTGCAGAGTGCAAAGGGAAGGGAGCATCCCCCTTGCTGTCCCCATCCCCAAAACCTCCCCGCCTTTGGAAGCAGCGCTGATGGCTGGATGGAGGGTGAGCATCTCTCCCGGAGCATGTCCTCGCTCTCCCGACCATCCCCAGGCTCCCAGAGATTCTCTTCAGCCTCAGGGCAAATGAGGGAGCAATTAGCGGCCCCTTTTGTTTATAAATAGCTGAGAAGCCGCAGACCGAGGCTGGAGTCAGGGCCGGGCCGTGCAGTCCGAGGGGGTTTCCCTGCGGGAATGCTGATGCCAGGCGGCAGGAGCCGGGTGTCTCCGCGAGGCAGACGCAGACAGAGGCAGAGGGAAGCCGAGGAGACAGCCACAAGAGCACTGCTAACGCGGCCCTGGGGACGGGGCTTTGGGCAGAGCAGTGGCGAGGCGGAGCCTGGGCTTGCTATGGAGAAACTGCTTCTCACCATCAAACGTGTTCTGTGCAGAGGGATGCAGCAAAGCCGTCTGTTGAATGGGAGCCCTTTCCCCACCGCGCTGTGAGCAGTCAGCGAAGGTTCATATCACCCGAACTGGGGCTTAGGAAGGGCAGAGCTGTGGGGACTTTGCAGGCATTGCATTCATGCAGCATCTTGTGGGGTTCTTCAGCAGCGATCGGAGCTTCCCGATGGGTGTGTGAGCACCAGCGTTGGATGCATCAGCTCTATCCTACCTCTCAAGAGAAGCAGCACCCACCACTCTCATAAACTCATAGAATGGTTTGGGACCTTAAAGCTCCTCCAGCTCCAACTCCTGACACGAGCAGGGACACCTTCCACTAGAGCAGCTTGCTCCAAGCCCTGTCTAACCTGGCCTTGAGCACTGCCAGTCCTTCTCTCTCCAAGTGACCTGCAGGAGCCCCTCCTCACTCCGCAAGCCAAAGGGTTGGCATTCTTCATGCTGGTGAAGATCTCCCTGCAATGAACCCATCAGAGGTCCCTCTTTATCAGCTAGACTTGGGCTCACACCAGCTCAAAAGCCCCATTGCACACAGCTGAGTTGCCTGTGTCAAACAAAGAAACCCCACTGCTCAGAGAAGCACCAGAACTGCTGCTGGACAAGAGGCCACCTCCACATCTGCATGGGTGGTTCTGTCCTTGCTATTCCACATCTGACAAATATTCAGCCAGGTCCTGGGTCTGTTTCCTCTGCAGCCCCTCTCCCAGCCCAGCTAAAGGCTGTAGCTGAAGGAGAGAGACCAAGCAAGAGGCTCACAGATGTGTATTCTGCTCATTGCTCACAAATACTAATGGCCCAGAGTTATTAATATTGCCACTGTAGTCATATCTGGGTAATTACTGCCATTAACCACCAGCAGAACTATTGAGTTCCCCTAATCAGTGCATTATAATAATTGGGACCAAGTGTTTTATAGATCCGGACACTAATTCCTTCTTAGCACCTCTCCCTCCCAGGGAGCCATTCCCCACTCCTTGGTTCCCAGACATCTCCCCGCCTGCTCCAGGGGCACTCTGTGACCCATATGCCATGGGGTGGGTGACAGCATGTGCAGGGATGCTCCATGCCTCCATGTGATGGGAAATCACAGCTATAGGAGATTTGGTTGTCTAAGGAGTCCCTGCTCAGTGCTGGCCTCTGTGTTGGGCTGTCACTAACAGACCCATCATGCCATGAAGGTGGAGTTGGGTCTACAAGTAGGGCTTTGCAGGAGGGAAGATGGGTCCAAGACCTGTACGTGTGGTGCAGCCATAGCGCAGCTCTCTGATACTGTGAGGCAGCACAACTGGAGGGAGCGCTTTGGCTTTTCCCCTTCTGCTGGGACAGAAATCTGCTGTGGGTGAAATTAATTGCACAGTCTGCTATTTACACCCATTTTCTCTTGCTCTGGAGAGCTCCTCTCTACTGCAGCCATCTGGAGCTCGGAGCCCAAACTGAGGTGGTGGCTGATCAGGCAGTGATTCAATGGGTTCCATCACTCGAGCATCTCCTCTGGATGCAGGAGGGCTCCTGCTTTGTGCAGCATTTCGGGAGGAAGGTCAGCCCGTTTCCCAGCTCTGCTTTCCCTGAGCATCAGCAAACCCTGGCTCTCCCCAATGAGATTTGCAGGCTGGCTCCGGAATCAGCATCTTCCACAGACCTTTGGGTCAGACCAAGGGGACAAAGTGAAGCCCAAAGCAAACCCTGCAGCCCCCCAAGACACCTCTGTCCCTGTGTAGAGCAGAGCAGCAGATCTGTGACTCATTCATGACTGGCAAAGCACAACCACATGCAATTCGGAGCTGGGCTGTGCATGAAACCCCCTGCAAATGCTAATAAATCAAATAACATTGAAGGGGAGGAACTCTTGAGGAGGGGGTTGAACAAAAGGGTTTGCTGTGACCAAGCCAATGCGTTTGCTTCCAGCTGCAGCTGTTCACAGACATTTTCTTGATGTTTGGAGAAATAAAATTAAGGGGAACTTTGAAACAAAGTCATTTGGAAGAGGGGAAAAAAAAAATCAGAACATTTCACTTTGGAAATGCTGAAATGAAATGTTTTGATCTTGCCTTTTTCCCCTCCCAACAAACCGTTCAGCAGAATTTGACTCTCACAGAACCTTTGGTGGTGTCAAATCTGTTTCCTTTTATTTCACAGAAAGAAAAGGATCACCTCAGCTCTCGCTGACCAAAGAGGAGATGTTCTGTGTCCTTTGGGGTGGCTTTGGGGCACCAAGAGGGTCTCTCCATGCATGGCTGTGAGCTCTGAAGAGGAGGCTCACCCCTGTGGAGCAGAGAGCAGCATTAGAGCCATGCTGGAGAGCAGAGCTCACCCTCCTGTGGGTCCAGTGGGATGGGACAGGCCAAGACACTCTGCATGGACCCATCACCCTGGTGCCTGGGATCCAGCAGGTGAGAGGACAGAGCGCTGCAATCAATAGTGCTAATTGTAAAGGCAATGCCTGGCAGAAATAAGATGGTTATTCTGCATCACTGGACACTCTCACAATCAAATCGTCCACAGAAAATGAGCTGAGCAGGAGAAAGAAGAATTAGATTTCTAATTATTCTGCTGGTGAAAGGCATTTCAGAGCACTTGGAGGGCTGGAGGAAGGAGAGGCTTACGTCTTTCCTGGGCTGCAGGAGCTGCCATCCCTGCTGGCATTCCCGGAGGGTTAACAGAGCCAGGGAATGGGGACTGCAGCTGGAAGCACAGATGGCTCCTGGGGAGGCTTTGGCCGGTGCTTCCTTTTCACGGCTGGGTTACTTGTTCCTTCAGCTCAGCCACCGGCACCACTGAGCAGGCAGGACTCTGTGCTGCCCTGCAGGACCTCCCACAGACCCTTGGACATCCTCAGCCCCATCCTGGGCTCAGGACCTCTCCCATCCATTGCTGAGCGACCACCTGCATCCCCCAGAGTGCTCCCAACCATCCCCATGTAACCAGGCAATGGGGCAAGCGAGCAGAACTGGAGCTCCTGCACCTCAACCTGCCTCCTGTGTCCCCTTGCTGAGGGCACGTCCTGCGAGACAGAGCATTGAGAAAGACAAGGGGAAGCACTGGGATTATTCTATTTGTTGCTAATGCTCATGTTGACTCATGCTGGTGGGCGTCGTGTGACTCGAGGGAGTCTCCTGATGCTGCAGCTGCACGAGCTGCATCGTGAGGATAACGGGAAGTCCTCCCGCCTCTGCTCCCTGAGCCAACAGGGAGCATCCAAGGCATCCCTGGTGCTAATGGGCCCTTGCTGTTCTGGAGGGTGGTCCTGGACCATAATGGTCCTTACACCCACTCCAGCATGGTGGCTCCCTTCACTTGCATTCTCATGCAGATGTGGGTGTAGCCGCAACATCCCAAGAGGGCCATAACCTTCCCTTAGGTGTAATGTCTGCATTGGTTCTGATGGTAACACAGTGGCCTTGCGGAGAAAAATCTGTGGGGTAGGCAAAGAGACCCTGCTGGGTTTTGGTACCCACCAGTGCAGAGAGCAAGCAGATCTGAGAGCAGTTTCCACCTCTCAGCCTATGTCCATCACCCAGCCTCAGAGGGAAGGGTCCTGAGCAGAGCCAAGGGGACATTCCGAGGTGCTTTTCCGTATCTCCACAGTGTGTTGTGGGACGATGGGCTCAGAGCAGGGCTGGCTGTGGACATGGTGCAGCTCAGCAGGACACCTCATAGGGCCCCTTCTCTCCTGACCTCACTGGCACTTTGGATCCAGCATCCTCATGGGTACAAAGCTAACCCCAGCCACTTTTCCTAGTGATGCCACGGACAGCAAAGCCACCAGGACCACTTTCATTCCCAGCAGCAAAAGCAGAATCAGCAGATGGGCTGATGCCTTGGACCCAGGGCAGGATCCGCTGTCTGAGATAAAGCATCAACTATCTCTCCTGGTCTCTCCTGTCTCATCACTGCATAGGTGCTGTCCAGGAGCTCTGAGCTACCAATGCATTGCCCATGTGGGGCAGAGGGGCCATGGGTTGGGTGCAGGCAGTATGGGGAAGGGTCCTTGCCTGCCACAGCAGAGACTGGAGCAGCCTTATCTCCCTTCAAAAGGATCAACCCCAAGTTCTGAGCTGCCATGGGAGGAGAGTCAAATAGAGCTGCACACGTGTGTATTCTGGTGCTCTTACACACATATAAATATATATGAGTCCCCTTTGCCTTTGAGTCACCGGTGTTAGAAACGGGCTCTGCCAAGAGTCTTCTGAGAAACGTTCCCCCTCTCCCTCTCTGTTTCTCCCTCTCTCTTTTGCATAGGGGCTAATTTTATCTTGCGTCTTTCATCTGCCTGTGTATCCACCACTCCTGACAGAAGAGAGACTTTCACAGATTTCACTGGTGCTCGCCAGCTCTGAAAGCTTTCATCTCCCTCCGACGATGAGAGCATGTTATCTGCTCGCTCCAAATTACAGCGGAGGCCTTCACACTCAATCGCAGCATTTTCTGCCTAATTTCCCAGGCAGCAAGATTAAACGTGGGCTCAAGGCTTGCCTGGCGTAAGCTGCGGAGCAACCCAGCCCCAGGGAAGCCAGGAGCTCGCTCCCTGCTCCATGGTGCAGAAGACATGCGAAAGCACTATCTCCAGAAGGCAATTCCCGTGCCTGCATTCCGGAGGGGATGTGCAGGAAGGATGCTGCGGTTGGCATGGCCATGTCAGAGGGGAATGGATGGGTCTGGGGGACATTCATCAACGTTGCAGCACAGGAAGATGCACCAAGGTCTTACCATAACAAAACTGCACCGGGGCACTGGCTGCAGGGGTGGCTGAGCAGCAGCAGGACCAACAAGACCTTTCCCTCTCCCTATGCAGTAAGCTGCTCATGGCCAAGGTCTGGCTCTCCTCCCAGTGTCCCTGTGGTCAGATGGCTGAACAGGGATCCCTTTGCAGCGCCAGGCATTCCATCTCAGCACCTCCCTGCCTGGTCAGGTGAAACTGAGGTGAAACCGCTCCTCCGTTTCTTGCAATCTCCCCTCAATTCACCTCCAAAAGGCAGAATCTGGCCCAAATCCCCATTTTCTGACACAGCTTTGACAGTGGTTTCCAGGCCCTTCATGTTATCTCTGGTTCTTTGCAGCCACATCAGTGTTCAGCTCTGGGGCAATAACAAAAGGATGTGGAGCTGTGGAAGCAAAGTCCAGAGGAGGCCATGGAGATGTGAGGGTTGGAGCAGCTCTGCTCTGGAGCCAGGCTGAGAGAGCTGGGCTGGGGCAGAATGGAGAGGAGAAGGCTCCTGAAGGGGAGACCTTAGAGCAGCTCTAGTGCCTAAAGGGGCTGCTGGAAACCTGGAGAGGGGCTTTGGACAAGGGATGGAGGGACAGGACGAGGAATGGGTTTTTCCACTTTCTCTGGTGCTGGAAGCACGCTGTTCCTTGTAAGTGATGCTGGTTTTGAGCAAGGGAGAAAACCCAGCACAGGGATGTCAGGACACAGTAGGTAGGTTCAGCCCAGGGATCCCTCCCTTACCATATTAACCTCCCCCTGCAATTTCCCACCTTTCATCCTGCCCCACACAGATGTGGCCTCATCCCATCCCTTTAGGACCTCTTATCTGCTCCCAGGGCTCATATCTGAGGCTGCAAGCACTGCTTGCTGCAGGGGTGAGGACACACACTTAGCACAGACCCAGGACACCCAGGCAAGGGACCCTGTCCCACTGTGACCGTGTGGTGTGGGGAGCCAGCAGCTCCTCCCTCTGCTCCCCACAGGCAGAGCAGGAGATGGAGTGAGGAGCAGACGGTGTGATTAGCTCTGCTCAAAAAGGTCAAAACACTTATCAAACACGAGCGCCAAAGCTAAAAATACACCCAGCACCTCCCTGGCAAGTGACAGCCGTGGTGGGGAAGGGGGTGGATGTGAACAGGGCTGATGCACTCCTGGATGGGTGCCTGGATCAGCAAGATTCCCCTTCTCCCATCTCTCTGCGTGACTAAGGAAGAGTCACTGCCAAAGGCATTCGAGATGCTCTGAGGGGGAATAGATGGGTGGGATAAGGCAGGAGCAGGCTGATGCTGAAGCTCCTGGAGGGGAAGAGGTGACATTCACCATCAGGACCTCCTCACCTGCCCTCATACAGACACCAACTTCCCCAAGCCCCTTATATGTGTGTTTTGGTGCTTTCCACCACAGTGCAGCAAATGGATCTACCAACACCTCTGGAGCTGCAATGGGCAGGAAATCCTCAGTGGTGCTGCATCTCTTGGTCCTATTTTTGTCTCGAGGTAGGAGCGTCCCTGGTCACACCTCCCTGTGTCCCTATTGTGCCTCTTTCCACCTCAGCTCCTCCCTCAGCCTGGGAAAGGAATGGTTTCTCTGAGACCCTTGGGCGACTTGGCCTCCCATTCCCAGCAAGGAGGACGTGCAGCCTGCTGGCCTCATGGGCAAAACTGAACTGTGCCTCATAGATTTCATATTTAAGGCTTCATTGCTGGCAGAGACTGAGAAGAGGCCGTGAAGGCTGTGGTCAGAGGGCTCTGGGCTAACACGCTATACCCTGGCTCCTGTGGTCACAGGGAACCCAGCCCAAGACCTGAGGCCATCCCTTCACCCTCCATACCCACAGTGTTGATGCCCTGGGTGCGGCGGAGGGATGAGAAAGTGACACTTCCCAACCAGGATTGCTCCAGCGTGGCACATGGGAACACCCAGCGTGGGAATGCTGCAGGACACCGGTGTGCCACAAGGGATGCGACCCGGTCGGCATGCGCGCAGCTTCCCCATGTGAAGCAGGGCAGCACCAGCAGAGCCTGCAGTGACACTGAGGAGCAATGACTGTGCCAATTTGCAAGCAGGGCTCCTGAGTGCTGTCACTGTCAATGACTGTCACATCGCCTCGAAGCCCTCACCTGGGCAGTGATTGAGCTCCTGGTCTCCTCGTCTCATTAGAAGCAGTTGCCATCATTATCACTGTGTTTACTCCTGCCCTGCACCATGGAGGCTGACAATGGTGCTGCTGCCTCTGTGAAGATGCAATGCTCGAGAATACAGACTGTATTGAGCCATCTCAGGTGGCCAGGATCTGCCCTGCTGTCCCCAGGGGCTGGTTCTTGTGTCCTTGTGCCATGGAATAGATCTTGCTCCCTCTTACACTATGTCTGTACAGGGACACAAGGACCCCACTGTATGGTCCCTCTGTTCATCTTCAGGGGGAAAAGAAGGAGAGGATTGGTACTTACTGCTTCACCTCCACTTTGCCCTTCCTTTAGGTGAGAGCTTTCAATTTCCTCTTAGGGGCAGAGCAGCAAACACTAAATGATGTCAGATCCCTTGCTGCAAAGCCAGGGGATCCCCCCGCCTCTGGCTAAGCCCTGCTTGAGCGACAGCCCAGTACCTGCAGGTCAGAGACCTCCCTGGTGCTGCTGACAGCTCTGCTAAAAGCTCTTTGTTCCTCAACCCCTAAGGCTCTGCTAAGTGGCGAGCAGCACAGAGAGCATCTGTGGAGCCCAAAGGAGGCCATCCAGGCGGAGGGATGCTCCCTGCGCTGTTTTCCCTACGAGCAGTGACAGGCCATGGGCAGCACCGCAGCTCACCCTGCTTGGTGGGGTGGTGGATTACTCCATGGGCAGGCTGAGCCCTGAGCACGGGAGGGCTGGCTCCTCTCCCATGGGTGTGCATGCAGAGGGAACGATGCTGTCACTGCCACCCTTCACTCCCTGACTGCCTGTACCTCTGCCATCATCCCCATAGCCCAGCGTGCCGAGCAAACCTGTTGATTACAGACGCAGTTTTCCCTCTGTAATCACTCTCTTGGTGCTGTATCCCCCTTGGAAGAGCCGCTGGAGAGCGGATGCGCGGAGCCACCGAGCCGGGGCCGCTCCGGTGGGCGCCTGCACCTTTAAATCGGGGAGGGAAGGGAAAAAAATAAATCCTTCGCCTAGAGGGCAGTGGAACAATTTTGACTTTAAAAAGAGAGCGAGCGAAGTGAGCGTTAACAACTCCTGATCCAGTCCCTGGGCATTCATTAATGTTTCATGGTGCTTTCAATTATTGCCTCCTCTGCCACTGCCGTCATCTGTCTCTTCAAATCGACGGTATAATAACCACTCAAGCAGAAATCCACTCCGCTGCTGCTCGCCTCTCCCCCCACAGCCTCCGCAGCTCCCTGGCTCCCAGCTTCCCATCTGCGCCTCGCGCGGCTCGCTCCGAAGGTGCCTTTGCCCCTTCCCTGCACGCTGCTGGCGATGATGCTGGGGATCAAAGTCATTGAATCACACGATGGTTTGTGGTGATGGGACCTTAAAGCTCACCCAGTTCCATCCCCTGCCACGGGCAGGGACACCTTCCATAGAGCAGTTTGCTCCAAGCCCTGTGTCCAACCTGGCCTTGAGCACTGCAGGGATG
>JASSUY010006078.1:0-10517 GCA_032466535.1 Forpus xanthops | reverse complement strand
CCAGGGAAGTTGTGAATGCTCCATCGCTGGTGGTGTTCAAGGCCGGGTTGGACATAGCCTTGGGTGGCATGGTTTAGGGTTAGGTGTCCTTGCCCATGGCAGGGTGGTTGGAACTAGATGATCTTAAGGTCCTTTCCAACCCTAACCTATGATTCTATGATTCTGTGATTATATTTAGTGCCTGGAAAAGCTATGAATATGCATGAGTATGCTAAATATACAGCTGCTGTCAGCAAATGACAGTGCACTCACCTTTGCGAAATTATTTGTGTGTGCACCCAGCATTGCAATAAAGGATACCTGCTCTCTAAAGCTCCAAATTGAATCTTAGAAAGTTTCTCTGACCAACTTTTATGGTAACAAAACTAGCATGAATAATTGATAAAATGGGCTTTTTATCTTTTTAAAGGTTGGACCAAGTGATCCTTGAGGTCCCTTCCAACCTGATAGTCTGTTGGTTGTATGGTATGTACATGTTTTCAGATGTTGCTGAGGTATTCTTATGTCTTAGCATCTTTCAGCAGGGCAGCAAAGTGTGGCAAAACACCTCACAAACTTTTTATGGTGGAACAGTTAGTCATTGGAAACCGTTTGTAGCAATGATGTGTCTCATTAGCTGAAAGAATAGGTTATTCTTTGCCCACAGGAACATTAGGTTTTTCTCGGCATCGAGGACCACAGTTTCCCTGTGCAGAGTTTTGTTGACAGTAGGTGGCACACCTCTCTCACTTCAGTTCTTTCGAAAGACTTACCGCCTGTTGATCGAGAGTCGTTCTTACCGAATGCTGATACCTGTTCACTTCAGGACACGTAGCAGCTTTCTCTGCCAGAGCTCTCTTTTAGGAAAGGATTAAGCTTGAACACCAGTTTTAGAGTAATATCAACATAATCTGAGCTACACCTACTTTCTATTGTCCATACTTGTACCTTCTGCATTTAATCAGACTCCTTCCAGCCTGTTCTTTCTCCACAGCTCCTTGCAGCAGCCTTTTTATCTGTTCCTGTTGTTCCGTCTGCAGTGCCGGCCAAGTTCCATCTTGGCCTCGTGTGCAGGAGGTACCTGAACCCATAGTAAGTTTTTGCTGTGTGTCATGGACATTTTCAGCCAGCTGGACTAAAAATATTTGTGTCATTTGGTGTGAAATAACTTCCTTAGAATACAGTACAAAGTGTCCAAATGGGAAGATGCAAGGTAGGATCTCTCTTGGCAGTTTTGTAAAATAATCCTCTACCTTCCAAACCCAAGGCCAAATAAAATGCCTTTTGCATGCAAAACAGCATCCCACTTGTGGTTGTATCAACTTGTATAAAATAAGCTGTTTCTGCACCATTCCTGTTAACCAGTGTCCCTGCTGGAGCTTAACCACTGTACACACAATCATATTTATATTTGAAGATCCACTGGTATAAATGCTTGCTTGCACAGGCCTCATGGCAGGATAAAGACTTGAGTTTTGATCTTACATGAATGAATCTGTGATTTTCAGTGTTACCTCACTTTAAAAAAAAAAAAAATAAAAGAAAAAAGGAAAAGAAAAGAAAGTTTTCTTATTGCTTGATTATTCAGCACTTCCTCATCTTCATTTCTTGTCTCTTCAGTTCTGTGTTCACAACTGGGGTAAATAAGCAGGGCACTTTTCAAAAGCACATACTTTTCACTAATGGACTTTCTAGTGAAGTCAGGTGAGTTTTAGCTCTGGCTTCAACATTACCAGAATTAGGTCAGTGTGGAATGTATTTCAAAATCCTACACTGAAAACCTGATAGTCCTATTAAGTTGTTAAATATCTACTTAGGCAATATCAGTGCCAAATAGACAGGAGCCTCTGATTTGTCCCATTTAAATCTGTTCTTATTCAACTTGAAGTGCAGTTATATGCTAAAAGGAGGCAGTAATTGATTTTTATTTCAGAAATTGAAGTAGATGGATTGCTTACTTGATAACCATGAATCAAATAAAATAGTCTTTTTCTTTAGGAAACCAACCAAACAAGAAAAAAACTACACAGAAATTCCTTGGGAGGCCTAGTCTAAATTTCACCCTATCCACACAGTAATTTTTAATTCCAGTGTTACACGATTCTGTGCGGAGTGTTATGACCAGCTTGACCATAAAGTTTTCTTTTTGTGGGTAGCGAGGTAAAATAAGTCCATTTCACTGGAGTTTTTATTTGTTGCCACGTGGTATAACAATTGTGTGGGTTTTTTTCAAAAGAACAGAAAATTCAGTGCAATATGTCACAAATAAACGCCATGAGGCCTGATAAAAATATATACTATCTGTAAACCATTGAAGCTTACCAGCCAAGGACTTCCACATTTGTTGTTCTAAAGCCATGATAGCTACAAAGCTTTTATATGATCTGGTTCTGTAGGTCATAAAAAAGTAATTATTGAATTTCCATAGAGATTATATCTTAATTTAGTGGCAGACCTGGGTGAGAAACTGGCATCTTTTTGTTCTCTTCATTTTATACTTGGTTCAAATGCCCAAATTTTTAATTTAAGGTCTGTTTACATTGGACCGTGGCATTAAATCAGGTGCCTATCAAAACAATTCAGATTTGAAGGTACAATTCACATCACATTGGTCTCTATACATTCAGTTTAATGAGATGGTCAGTTTAAGACAAAATGGGGTCTGCAGTCACCTTTTGGGTGACTTTTTCTTGCCTTTGAAGTTTATAGATTGAAGATTATTTCTTCTGATCAGCAGGATAAATTCATCAGTCAGATTTGCATTTACAATTTGGAAGTCATGGGGTGGGAGTGGGCTTACATTTCTGAGAGTGTCACTGAGTCTAATACAACCTAACCTGCATATTCCTAGAAGTCTGAAGAGGAAAATAATAACCACTCTAGAAGACTTGCCTTAATACTGGCTAATAACCAGTATACTGGTATTGAAACACTGGCTTGTCTTAAAAACTGGCTAATAACCACTCTAGCCAGTCTTGGTCTCAGGAGAAGAAACACCCAAGGTCAGGCAGAGTAGCTAGACTCTATCATTCCTTCTCTGAGAACTGGGCATTTGTCAGTGTGGGTCATGACTGAGTCCTGGTTCAAGAGTATGGTGTTGTAGCTTGTTAATTTGTTTGGATTTTTTGTTGGCCATAGGTCAGGGTTAGCAGATTAAAAGATGTTTGTCATTTGAAAGGTTTGGACATGTTAAACATTCACTCTTTTTTGAGCTGCTTTCTTGGTAGATCACAAAAAACCATTACTGGGGATGACAAATACATTCCAGAGGGTAATTTCCCATGGTTTCAGTGCTGCCATCACTCAGACTCCTGAAGTTTTACTGTTGTCTTCAGCAGAGGAAAAGCTGTGCTGGTGCTATTTCTGGTCAAGCAACCATTATGACATAAAGTAAACCTGGTCTGCCTATTTATTGCACAGTATTCACCTAAAATATCAGCTAGTTGAATCCAAAATGTTTCACTGGCACCATCAGAATTCTCATAAACTTTGATGAAACCTAAATTTATGATTCCTGTGGAATCATACTGGCTTTAACAAACCTGCTGGGAGGCAGGCCCGGTGCTTGTAAGAGATGAGCCAAGAACCTCAGTGTTGCGGGATGCCAAAGGGTTCATCCCCAAACTCTTACAATGCTAACAGCAATCAGGCTAAAGCACTAGACCGTGCAGTAGGACCTTGGAAACTGTGACACTCATGTTCACATCAGGCTTTCCACATCTTCAGGCTTCCTGTTCTTGCACCAGGAGGTGAGTCCTAGGTCTTGTCTCTGAACTAGGTTCAGTACTCTGCCAGTAGGAACTGTGAGGAATTCAGTTCAACATATAATTTGCCCAGCTTCCAACTTCCCTTCCCAGGGAGCCAGAATCTGGCAGTCTCAGACAACCTTGGCATGGAAAATACTTATTAAGACACCAGAGGTGAGGTGATAGGGCTAGCTGTTCATGAGCAGGGACAGGGGGATCCCCTCTCGTTACCAAAGGGGACACAGGGCAGGATTCCTCTTCTCACTAAATGAAACACCTGCTTTATATGACGTGTCTTTCACTTCATGGCTGTAGCAGCTAGATCTACACTGACTTCAGAGGAAGCCTGGAGTCTCTTTGCAGCTCATGTCTCTGTATACTAGACAGCTGAAGCTCAGTAAGACAAATCCCACTGTGTTTTACAGCGCTCATAGTCCTGGAGAAAAGCCAAAAACTAACGAACACTCAAAAGCACAGAAGCCAGATAAGGGCAATTCTAAATTTATGTTAATTTAATGAGTTATTTTTGATACCTAAGATAGATTATGATTTTTTTTTTGATTGAATCACTGCTGCTCTGAGAATAAAGCATTTGAACAGAAGGCAGATGTCAAGGACTGTCAGCAAGGGGTTGAAGTGCAATGTAGAGGAATGGCCTAGCGAGTATAGCTGCTGCCTAATTGATCCAAAAGACAACACTACAAGCTTCATGTGCAAAGAGTTTGTTAATATTTCTTTTCATAACTTGAGAAGAGCTCTCAGGTTAGCATTCAAAATAAACAAAAAACAACAAAGCAATACAACTATTAAGACTCTGCCAAAGCCACAGAACTATCTGGTACCTCTTCTTAATTCCTTTGATGTGACTGTCTGTAAGAGTCTTTTTAGTACTTATATAAGAGAACCACACAAACCATACAGATCTTTGCTAAGCTTAATTGGATTTTTGGTCTCAGCTAAAATTTTTCTGATTCTTGGAATGTACTGAGGAAGCTCACTTTGAAAATCAGGTCTTCCTGAAGGCTGTCAAGTTAGATACCCCAAAAGACTTGGCTCCTTTGAAAATCAGAGTTTGCTGGCACTACTCTAGGGGAAAAAAAAATAAAACAAAACAAGCAACATTTCATCAGTTTCATACTATTTTTAGTCACTTCCTTAACATCGGGAGTCCCAAGTTTCCAGTATTACATGGTATGTCGTAACAGATACAGGTAAAGGAGAACATATGAAGGAGAAGGGCACCTGGAAGAAAGAGAACATTTTGTTGCTTCTGCTGCAAATCACATTCTCCTCTTAGGAGGTCATTATGTGTTGCTAATGTCATTGAGAGTTTGGTTCACGTTTCAGGCAGTGCTGGACCTGGAACTAAAAGCCAGAGATCACCTAATAAGTACAGTTTGTTTGAATGTTGCTTAAAAAGCTTTTAGTTGTTAAAAATAATTGATTTTTTTAGACAGAAAAGTACACATGCTTAGGTTTGACTGACTGAACTTTGCTTCTGAGGCTAAGACAAAAATGTTGAAACATTTTACTGTGGTTTTGGATTCCATCTGCAGGGACAGAAAGCTCCACAATTAATGGAGCCTCAGAATTCATTACAGAAGAGTAATATGCAGAAGTGGATTATCGATTTATGTCACTGAGTATGACAATCCCAACTTTCATGATTTCTTTACCTTCCTGCTTTGAAAAAATGGAAGAGGCTCAGTCCTAGCTGCAGCAGGCCTACTCTATCCAGGTACTTGCTTTGAGGAGATTGAAAACCTGGGTTCTGATGGGTATGCTGAAAGGAGCAACAGTTTTGAATACAGATGTGACAGAACTTTGTTCAGTATATATAGGACTGAAGGGAGTCTTCCTTACATGTTCACACAGTAGCAATGACATGCAAATAGCTCCACAAACTCTGTTGTCCTGTCAAGGTGCTGGTTCAGGCCCTGACTCTTAGCTAAAAAGATTTAAAAGACAGTAGGGGATATTTGAGGTGGAAAATGCCACTCCTGCGACAGCGCTTCATTTAAAATAACATTCAATTTTTCAAAGTTCTGAGGGCTTTTGCCTTCAGGAATCGCTTACTCAGAAATGGAAGAAAGAGAACAGGATCAGTCTTCAGTCTCCTTCTCCTTAATGTTTGAACGTTTACAAATTGTCTGCAATAGATCACCTAGTATCTTCCCAAGAAACAAACCAACAGAAAAATAATAAAAAAATTCAGAGGCCATACCAGAAAAACCAGCACAAAATCAGAGAACAGTTGCAACAGTAACGCAGATTCTGTTCCTATGGAGATGGACATGTGAAAGAAAATATTTAGTAGCTCTGCAGTTTTTAGGCCAGAGTGGGAAAACTAAGTTTGTGAAGAAACCAAAGGAAAACCAGGACAAATGCAGAGTGTCAGCGCAGCTGAAGGGCAAAGGCTGTCAGGGATGTAGTAACATCTGGGTGTGGCAGCTACAGAATGGGGAGTCTGTGTAAAATCTGAGATTTTCCACAAGTCCTTCAGCCCCTCGACATATGGCAATAGTTTCAACTCTTGGGATGCAAAACCAATGGCTCACACACTTTTCTTCTAATTTTAGCAAATACACCTGCTTACACATGCAAAAAAGATAGTAGCCATGTTTTTCATAAATTGGAGGTCACAGATAAATGGCTTAAAGGAATACAAAACAAAACAACAAAAAAAAAAAAAAAGCCAAAAAAAAGCCTCCAAGCATTTCCTGCCATTACTCAGAAGTTTTCAATACCTTTACCATTGTTAAACCTGAAGTAGGTCAATCCTAGGAAAGAAATATTAGCAATCTCTTGACAAACAATAGCTTTCCATTTTGGTTCTTAACTGAACTGTATTCACTGAATGGTTCTTCTCAACTGCCAAAGACCATCAAGACCAGTTGCACTTTTCCAGGCACAGTGTCGCCAACAACTCCTTTGGGTTGCGTGCCATCTATGAGCTATCAGAAACCACATAGCCCTGGCAGAGACAGGCTGGTGGAAAGGATGAACCTCAGGGACTCTTAGTGAGAATTTTCAGGGAACAAACAAGATCATTAGAAATACATTGAGTGCACAGCTAAACATAAGCACAAATAAAACAGATCCTGTGGTTTATCAAACATGAAAACACATGAAAAATATATCAAAATTGTTGGGAAATGAAGCAGAGAAATAAAAATAGCTTGAACAAAATCAGTACTTCCTGTGCTATTGAAGAAGCACACTAATGAACTCTCTGTTGGTTCCACATGTATCAGCTAGGCCAACTTTTTAAATGGCATCTTGAAGAAGAGTGCAAGCAGCTACCAAAAATATGAGCTCCTGCAGAGACATGGCATGTCTGGGATAAAAACCAGTAAAGGTGGGTCATAAAACTCAGAAGATCCCAGGTTACAAAACTTGGGCAGAGCATGGAAGTGGGAAACTGAGTGCCAAAATATGTTTCCTAGGGGTCAAGTAAATGTACTGGATTCCAAAGGTCTCTGGAGAATTATATGAGGGGAAATAAGATCACCACTGACAGTTATATCATGAAACAAATATAAACCACACCACTTACAATTTAAATTCCAGGTAGTATATTAAAGAAATGTTTAGAGTACTGAAGCAAAAGGTTCTTTCTCATTATGGCTTAATGAACTAATGTTGCAGCGAGGGTAATTCTTTCTTACATCTTTTGTGTAATTAGATGTGCACTTCACTCACACTCGAACATCACTCTGATGGGTTTTTGAGGTACCTTATAACTAGAAATGGGTATGATGATCAAGACAAGTACCTACTTTGGAGTTTACCTACTTGTACTGACAGAAGAAAAAGTCATGGGGACATGGAAGAAAGAGGTTAATTCTGAAGTCACAGACCTTGTCAGCTGATAGCCATCAGAGTCTGTGTTTGGGTAGGTTCAAGCAATTCAGTGTATGATAGGAGAGTCAAAATACAGTGCCATAGTCAGTAAGGTATTACCTCCCAAGGCAAAACAAAACTATTCTTGTACTTCCTCCCAAAGGATGATATTGGCAACTGTCATTTGATCAGGAACACAGCTACCTCACCATATTGGGAATTCTGTGAGATGAGATGGCAGGGATGGTGCAATGCCCAAGGGATCAAATATGCAGGACTTGAAAAGTAGAGCAACACTCAAACATTCAAAGATTCATGTTGAAACAGAGAATATTTTGGATGTAAAGACACATGACAAGAAATGTAGCAAGGTATGAACTCAGTTTTTTTAATAGATGTAAGTAGGGATGATGGAAGAAGAAGGTGATTTCTAGCTCAGTGCTGCACCACATATGCCACATATGACATACTTGCTAACACCCACTGCTTGCTTTCAGCAGGTAAAATCAACAGAGAAGATATCCCACATCTAAAAGATACTATTACATCATATCAAAGCCTTTGTTAAAAAATACTTAGTTTGGGTTCTTTTCCAGTGTCAGCCTAGTTTATAGAAACACCCAAGATGAGTAGAAGGCAGAAATGCAAGAGGCACAGTTCATCTAAACAATAAAGCAATTTTACTAATGCCCACAGAAAAATGCACATGCAACTGAAGGATCTTGCAGTCTTGCAGTCACCTGCATGTGTAGTAAGCTCCACTAGAACAGAGGGGAAGGAGAGTATTCAGAAACTACTGCAAAGTATCAGAAGGTGTAGTTATGAAGTACCCTAGACTTCCCCTCATTGTTCTATGATGTTCTTGGAATAGCAGAGCTTAAACTGAGATACCATGAGGTGAATAGAGATGATTTCTCACACAGCAGTCCTACATCACACAGAGAAAGCTATGCAAAAACACATTTTTCTTCCTAAGGGAAAGCAATATTTAAAGCAACTGCACAGGAGATAGAATGCAGAAACTAGAAAGAAGAAGAATAAGCTCTGATCAGAGAGGGTCAGAACCGCTACTAGAATCCTATGGTAACTTGAAGTTCTGTAGGGGAAAAAAGGCATCATATATAAGCAATATACTATTAAACACATGTGATTGATAATATACATTAGAGCCATTTTGACTTCTTACATGCAGGTAACTATAAGACAGGTAAAAGACCTGGTAAATGCCTGTGTCAGATATAGGTAAATCCAGGGCCAGACAGTGAAAATGTGCAACATTCCCAGTAGAGCTCAGTATGCATTAGGAATGTACATAAATTATCTAATAATTGTAAACCATTATCTAGATTTTTGGACATAATATGTCTTGTCAGACACTGATGCAGTGATTACTGTAAGCAAAGCAACCTCTCATTTCAGTGGACACAGTACTGCAGTGACTGGTTTGGAGCCAGTTGGTGCAGCTTGGCTACAGACAGTCACATCTTACTATATCACAGCCAGTCAAACAGTAAAGGTGAAGTACTGGGTACACTTCTCAGCACTGTAGTGTAAAGCACAGCAGCACAGACACACAGATGCCACAGTGAATAAGAAAAAGCTGGCTTGGAAGCCTGATGCTGGCAGTCTTTGCACCACTGCTATTGACAGTGAAGGAAAGGAAGAACTAGGAAGAACAGGGAATACGTGTATTGGCTGAAGCCTAATAAATAACCAAGAGGAGAACGGCTCAGCAGGAGAATTCAAGCAGAAGGCCATACACAAGCCATTTTCCAACTATACACTAGAAAGGAAATGCCCAACAGATACCTGCTTCTGCAGGGAAGGAAGCACTGAATTCACTTTAATGAAGCTATAAATCCTGACAGCCGTGTAAAACAGTAATATTGACAATAGAGAGCTTGAGAAAACAGACAACCTGTATCTTGCTGACCTGGTCAGCAAGGTGCGCAAAGACAGCTAGCTTGCCCTGGCTTCTCCTCCATCTGCTTGCAAGGCCTTTAATGCTAGAATGGTGTGAAAAAACTTTTTCTCAACCCCTTCCAAGGTAAATGCCCTGTTAACAGGTAATTAGCAGACTACCTAAAACATGTAACGCATTCATATATATATGTTTGTGTGCATGTGAGATGGACTTTGCAAAGCACGGTGTCAAATTATGCAGTCAAGTTATCCAATTGTATCTGAACTTTGCAATCTGGAAAATATACACTGGCTGAGGTCTTCCTTCCCATTTTGAATTAAGCACCAAATACTGCATGTTCTGGCTACTCGCTTCTGTGATCTTGATGTTGGCATGAAGTTCAGGCTTGCAAAACTGTTTTGGTGTTGAGGATGTAGCCTTCTGGTCTTGAATCTGTTCCAGAAGAGGACTATGGGAGTAAGAAAGTAAGAAAGTTGAGCTTATTGGAGTTGAGTGTTTGAATTATTTAGGTGCAATGGGAATATTAATAGTCATTCTGGTTGGTTTAAAAATTCTTATTTTAATGAGAGAGAACTCTGTAAACCTGCAGAGGAGTGGCTGATGACCCAAGATGAAGGGTTCAGAGTCAGAGCTGAGGATGCAGATAGGCCCTGTCTTGGAATGCTGCCAGTTACACCATAGCAGGCCTCTGCCTATTCTGCCACAGTGATCAAATTTTTCCATGTTTATGTTTTCTCATCAGATAGCCCTTCTTGCTCATTTTATATCTGAGTCCATCTCTGTTCCAAAAAAAGGCATATATTTGTCAGAGATGTTTGACTTGTTTTGCATGGGAGCCAAACATTGGTGATAAGTATAGCAAATATGATGCACCAGAGCAAGAAGACTCTGGTACCTGACCGCATGTTGAGAATTACAGGCATTTATTTAGGTATACAATGATAATTGTAGTGATTTTAAAAATGAGATACAGTCCAGTGGGGGGGGGGGGGGGCAACAAATAACAGCTACACGACATGTCTGTA
>JASSUY010006077.1:0-28813 GCA_032466535.1 Forpus xanthops | reverse complement strand
GCCCCGCGGGCGAGCGCCGGGCCCACAGAGCGCGCAAGGCCCGCGGCAGCGCCGCAGCCAGCATTGTCCCTGCGGGCCCTTTAAGAGCTCGCAGTAACCACGTGATGTGCGCCTTGCGTCACGTGGGGCAAAGGGCGCCCGTTGCTATGGAGACGCGCCTTCATGGCGGTGCGGTGCAGGTAGGCCCGGCCGCTCCGAATGGCTCCGCCGTAACGAGGGAGCCCCCGGGGAGCGGGCGGTGCCGGGGCCTGGCGGCTGCCGGCCCTGCAGCGAGAGATCAGCGGCCGGGGCCAGGGCCTCTCCCTGTTGGCAGCTGTGTGCCCCGTCCGCTTCCACGGGGGGTGTTCGTGCTCGCGGGGGTGTCTGAGAGGCACCCGTGCGTTGTGGAGAAGCTGTGTGCTGAGAACGTGTAACAGACACGTTTCAAACGGTGGTGGGGTTGCTTTTGGCCTCATTGCAAGGTTCAGATGGAGTGGTGCCCCGTTAAAGTGTCCTGGTTTGTAACACCTGCAGTGTAATGATTCCCACTGTTCTGCTTTCCTTCCAGTCAGGAGGCCAGAGCCGATGAGATGGACAGTACCCTGCCAGCAGTAGCAGAAGAGCTTTTGAAAGAGATCAAAAAGGCTTTTAAGGAGACCTCACACGGTGCGTAAAGGAAAACCAGAAGCATCCCCGCGGGTGGTGGGCCAGGCATAACCTTCAGCGAGCAGTTAGGGTTGTTGGCATCCCCTGGTTCCCATCGCCAGCCTACTGGGTGGCCTTCACCTTCAGGAGCAGCAGGTTATATTGGGTGTTTCCAGTTGTCCCTGTGTGGAGACGACACAGAGGGGTTTGAAGCACAGATAATGAGAAGTAGCCCCCTTCTCGAAGTCAGGTCCTTTTGGAAATTGGACCAGTTTGGACACGTTTTGGAATGTGGATCTGCATTCAACATACTGCTTGCTTCGAGTTTGTAGTGCAAGTGGTTGCATTCAAGGGATGATGCTTTCTGTATTTCTAGGCAGGCGTTTTGTTGTGCCTATGTTCTGCTGTTTTATGCTCACTAATTTCAAAACGAGGGTTGAAGGGGAAATCTTCATTGAAACGATGATGTTTCATGAGTGACCGGCAGAGGGTGCGGCGTTAGTGAGCCAGGGCAGAGAACAGCTTTCCAGTTGCTTGAATGAAGCAAACATGTACCAGCAGTTAAGATCTTGGCCAATTCTGACAGGCAGATAAGAGCAATTACCTTCATTGCACTTGGGATTGCCAACGTAGCTCTGTAATCTGTGCTGAAAGAATATTACTCTTTGTGTTTGCATGGTAAGTAGTGCAGAGTGGCTCTTCCTGAGGAAGAGAGTGTTTTTAACTACACTAAACCCAAGCAAATAAACATTCCGAGAGGTCTGAGCACTACATGTGAGTGGGGAATGAGCAGAGATTTAATGTCTAAACTGGCAGAGTGACCACATTGACACCTTTTTGACATGCTTGAAGTATGGCTCCTGTCAGGTTAGAGTAGATCCAAAGTCTACATGTAAATATTTAGAAGAGCCTTATAAATCCTGTTGTAAGCTGGGAGGAGGAAAAAAGGTCAACATTCTTTTGAGGTATACTTTTCCTTTAAGCAAAATGGTGCTAAGACATACACTGAGACATAACTGCCGAAACAAACTGATCAGTCAGTTTGGAGAATTAAATTAGAATAAAGCTGGTAAAGGCAAACTGAAAGCTTAAATCGCAGAGAATACCTTGAATTGTTGGAACAAAGGATTTTAAAGTCAAAAGTCCCAATCTTCTACTGGAATACACAGACACAGCACACCGTGTCCCATTAATGATAGCAGAAAGATCAGATTGGGTGATCAGAGCCTAAACTGCAACAAACAGATTTTCCTAATGTAACTTGCCATCTTAACAAGAAGTTCCAGTAAAAGACACTGCTTCTGGGGCTGTATTACAAGCTATAAACCAGTGGCGCCCTGCAAGACTGGTGGGAAAAGGACAGCATTTGTAAAGATTCGATGCCAGAGTTCTCAGCTCATGCCAAGAGAGTTTCAGGGAAACTAATATATATATATGCATTTGTAACCAACTTCTTCAAGCGGCAGAGTACGATGCTGAGGCCCCATGCCTTTTCTTGCAGGCTTTTAAAAGGATATTACAAAAGTAGGTAGATCTGGGATTCTGCATTTCTTTTGGAAATGAATCCCTGTGGTTCTGATTGCTTTGGTACTACCATAGCTGATCATTTTGCTGCTCCTTGGGTTTTGATGAGTGGAGAGGATGGCTGAAGTACTGCAGTTCTGTGTGGCCTCAGGGAGCACGTTAGGGAGACACCAGCCTGCCTGTGATATCGATGTCTCTCACAGTGGGGAAGTTCAGCAAAATCATACTCCATTTTCTTTTTGTTGCAGTCCCTGATGACCTGCTGCTGGGGTGAGTATCCTTTGCTTCAGCTCTTGTCCCCAGTGTCCTGCTAAAGGGTAGTTGATAATCTGCTCTCATAGTACTACTCTTCCTGTGTAGACCAGTACACGTTTCTCATGCAGAGTTGCTATGTGGTAGTGGAAATGAAGATCCAAAGAGACAATCTCAAGGATTTTTCCAGAGACTCATTAAATTCTCTATATTGCTGAATCTCCTGTAATTTACTCTAATTTGGGTGGATTAAACATGCAGAAACCCATAATGTTTAACCTGAGCTCTGAGTCTACCCTCACATCTTGGATGAGTTTTCTGTGAGAGTGGACTGTGTTTCAGAGTGATTCATACTGCTGGAGTGCTGCATCTCCACTGTGTTCATATCAGTGTGAGCACAGCAACATCCTGAGATCCCTTCTTCCATCTGAGTCATGGGCATGTGTGATGGAAAGGGAGAAGTGAACATATCATCTCTCTGCACAAGGGAATTGTGAACTGCAGATTACCCTGAGAGTTTTCTTCTGTTTTGGAGAGGTCTCAGGTCAGTTTTGGCACCGTGATGTTGATTGAAGCTTGGGAATCATTCCCAGGTGGTCTCCTAAGAGAACCAAGGTTCATGGCTTCTGTAGACCCTCACTAATTGGTATTGAAGGTAGAGAAAAGGCACTGTCACAGTAAAAAAAGGCTTTTCAGATTCATCTTTGTATTCCTGCCTGCCTGTAATTGAGCCAGGAGAGATCACCACTGTCTTTGAGTGTAAAGTTATCTAACATAACACTTGTAAAAGGTATGCATGCTGGCTTCCTCTTCTGGGACGACAATGGTCTTTGAAGGGTAGGATTATATTTGACAACTCTCTTAAGTTTTTGTTTCCTTCTTGTCATAAAAGAGGAGGAAGAAATTCCCTTGTTAAGTTTAATAACGGTTGGGTGGTAAGTCTTGGCAGTCAGATTTCCATCCCCCATGACCAGCAGCTCAGAAGTAATTCTGATTTAATTTCTGAATGTTTTCCAAATCTCTGCAATCTTTGAATTTCCTTTGGGCATTCCCATATTTATTTCCTGTTAGACTGATCGAATTATATACATGGAAAAAGAATTCCCTAAATTTGAAAGAGTTACTGAAACTCATTAAACTCAGCCCCCTTATAGTCCCAAACCTAATCCTTAAGGAATGTCTTCGTTTAGTGTTCCCCCACCCACCTCCTCTCAGTCCTCAGATGAAGCCAATCCTTATTGCCTTGAGTTTGTGCAACTGAAGTTTGGTCTTCCTGGAATAAGTATGTCTGCTTGGCTTGTTATCAATGAGATTGACTCAGACGCATAGGTCAGCCATGCTTCTGAGACGCCAGGGCTCTGCCTTGGCTCCTTGCGTCTTCACTGGAGTTGGAAACGTTCCTCTGCTTTCTTTTGTTCTCTTGCTTATGTTTTGTGCTATCTTTTCATCACTGCGGATTTTCTTGTTGTTTATCCTTGTAACTAATCTCCACTACACAGATTTTTCTCAGCGGATAAAAGGTCTGTGAAGTTAACTGAGTTGCCCTGAGCGCTCTGGGACACATTCAGACCAGCTGGATATACAAATCTAGAATAACTTTTAAGTCTATGAGCTGTCTGGACAATAGGGTACAGGTACCAATGTCCATATTTGACATAGAGCTTATCATATACCTTTGCAACACCAGTGGGACATAAAGAACTCCTTGCCAGGATGTGCAGCACCAAGGCTGAGGAGATAGTTGCGCGAAGGCAATGTTTTGCAGGAAGCAAACATATACCTGAGGAAACCTGGCCAACCTTGTCTTTACTCCACCCCAGGCACTCTGGATCCATGAAGCCTGTGCAGTGGTGCATCCCTGCATGGTGGCGTGCCTTGCTTGGAAGGAAAGGAAAAGGAAAGGAGATTTAGGGAGGATGTAGTGACATAAGGGATGTGCTGTCCCTGCATTTTATCTGAAGTAAATTTGCTGTCTCTGAGCCTGCTGGAAGCTGGATGTTAGAGGTAAAACTACTACTGTCCAGTGGCCTCATGTGCGGTGGAGTGTCTTAAGTATTTCCCTGATGGTCTTTAGCTTTCTATTGGTGCAGTTTGGTGGATAGAGAAAGGATGATATAGAACTTAGTTGTGGTAGAGGAGATGCAATCGCTACAAAATGATTCATTTGTTCCCTGGGGTTTAAGCCAGTTTCCCTGGGATGAGGAAGGAGCCCTGCTGCTACATTTCGTGTTGCTCAAGGAGCTACATATCATCCTTGCTCTCTCTTTGCTTTTAAGCACGATGTGTGGGCTGGAGGTGGGATTCAAGACCAATGACCAATAATCTCACCCAGGGCAACTCACCCATGGCAGCCTCTGTGTACAATTAAGGTGTCCCAGAGCACAAGCCCCTTTTCCCCTTAGGATTACTGACTGGCTCCATGTGCTCTTGTTTACCTGCTGCTGTCTGCACTGAAACCCCTGTTTATGCTCATTGTCCTCATGTGACAGTTTACTGCAGCAGGGATAACTGGGCTGCGTGTGTGACACTTCCTGTTGCCTGTAACCCCAGCACGGTGCATCACCCAGGATTTCCTTCCTGCATCTTCCCTTTTCCAGCATGTCTTGCTTTTGCTGCCAGAGGTACAGTTTCCCTTAAAGAAGACCTGGTGTATTTAGAGTGCTGGGCAGAAGCAGAGTTTCCAGTTTTAGAGTCTAGATTCACTGATAAATTGGTAAATCCAGTGCTCTGTCTGCACAGAATTTGCATTGGAAGAACTATGGGAATACTAACAAAAAGGCTGCTCAGATCACTGTAAGGACAGCCTGTGGCTCTTATTTCACCTACCCTCCCTTTTCAGTAATGAGTGATCTCTAACGTGACTGTCAAGCCAGAAATGCTGCTCAAAGATATCTCCTTGCCTACATGGCTAATGCTGTGTCACAGTCATAAAGGCTGACTAAAGACTCACTTCTGTGTCTGATGCACTTTGTCTCATATTAGTTCAGGACAGGAACCACTTCATGTCCTGTTTGTGCAGCAGACAGCCAGAATAGTGTTTGGGTCATAGTGTTGAAGGAGAAACACACCGGATGTAATGTCCTGTGTGAGAAAAGTCTTTAAAATGTCATGTAATTAAATCTGAGTGGGATTTTGCAAAGAAATGTGGGACTGTTTAAGAGCAGCCTGGAAATTTGGAAGTTAGCTTAAGAATATCAAAACCCAGGTCTGAACAGGCTGCAGGATAGAGGCTGTCCTTAAGGACTGAGTCCTGGGGTGTCCTTGGAGGGACAGGGCAGGGATTAATGGTCACTTAGTGAATCAGAGCAGAGCTGAGAATGACAAATGCTCTGCATTGTTTGGTAGCATGATCAAGGGAGCTGTAACTGGTGAGGTTTTGAGGGGTGATGGGAGCCTTTGGCTACAAGCTTTCTGGACACCGTAGGGCTAAATCCTATGATAAGGCTAAGCCAAGTGATCTCCTTTTGTGGTGTGACCTACTCGAGACACTTTCTCTTTCAGGCTGAAGTTCATATTCGGCCCATGTGCTGTCCCAGCTTTGGATCTGGTAGATCAGCGTTCTGTCACCCGAGTCACATCCCCCAGTGGAAGGACTGCATACCAGGTACCTGCTCCTCTTCAGTCTCACTTTCTGATGGTTTCCAGCTGGCATATGAGCCAGTATTTTGCTAACTTGCAGTACAGGGAAGAGCACTTGCATAAATGCAGAGGGAATGTCAGTGTTTTCCAAACTCCTGAAGTGATACTGGAAAGCATTAGCCACGAATTAGAAGAGCCTTGTATGTTACCATTTTCTTCGTGGCTCCCAGCCAGTCAAAGACAATTTTTTACATGTTTGTGGGTTTCGTGGTCAGAGGAAGTTTTCCAGGAATTGCTAATTTTGCCTTATTACTTCCATCCCACCCAGCAAAGGCAGTTCTTCCTCTTGACGAACTACGCAATGGAGTGTTATCTGCCGTCCCTGCATTTCTTTCCCTGTTGCACTCCAGATCCTCAGTGTCCTAAACACTCTTGACCTATGCTTGGCAACAGGCTCCTTGCTGCCTTGGAGGAAGCAGTGCAGGCCAAATCCGTGGGTTTCATATTAATTCACTGTTGCCAAGTCTGTGAATCACAGAAACATCAGTTTGATAGGTGGACCACTCGGTGGATAAAGAACTGGCTGGATGGCCGCATGCAAAGAGCTGTGGTCAGTGGCTCAGTATCCAGATGGAGACTGGTAATGAGTGGTGTCCCTCAGGGATTGTTGTTGGGACCGGTCTTGTTCAACATCTTTGTCAGTGACATGGACAGTGGGATTGAGCGCACCCTCAGCAAGTTTGCTGATGACACCAAACTGTGTGGTTCAGTTGATACGCTGGAGGGAAGGAATGCCATCCAGAGGGACCTTGACACACTTGTGAGGTGGGCTGATGCCAACCTCATGAAGTTTAACCATGCCAAGTGCAAGGTCCTCCACCTGGGTTGGAGCAGTCCCAGGCACAGCTACAGGTTGGGTGGAGATGCGATTCAGAGCAGCCCTGAGGAGAAGGACTTGGGGGTGTTGGTTGATGAGAGAATGAACATGAGTTGGAAGTGTGCTCTTGCAGCCCAGAAAGCCAACTGTATCCTGGGCTGCATCAAAAGGAGCATGACCAGCAGGTCATAGAGGTGATCCTGCCCCTCTACTCTGCTCACTTGGAGTACTGTGTGCAGTTCTGGTGTCCTCAACATAAAAAGGACATGGAACTGTTGGAACAAGTCCAGAGGAGGCCATGAGGATGACCAGGGAAGTTGTGAATGCTCCATTGCTGGCAGTGTTCAAGGCCAGGCTGGACATAGCCTTGGGTGGCATGGGTTAGTGGGATGTGTCCCTGCCCATGGCAGGGGGGCTGGAACTGGATGATCTTAAGGTCCTTTCCAACCCTAACTATTCTATTATTCTATGATCTTCATAAAATGGAATTTTAGGGAGAAGAGCTCACTTTAGCCCTAAAGGTCAAACTTCTTACAGCACAGGATTGGAGATGGAGCTGAGGCTCCTTAGGTGAGGAGAGAAGCCATTGGCACTTTTCTGTTGTATGCATAATTTCTTGCTCTACTGTGCCTCAGCACCAGTCAGAGTCAGAGAGACACTGTGCTGTGCCCTAGCTAAAGCAGTGGGCTCCTCTGCATATAAGATTTTGATGAAGAAGCACCCAATTCCTACTATTTAGCACTAACTCTCAGACAGCACGACTCCCTCCACTACTGAACCTGCTGCTGTGCTTTTTCCATACACCAGTGATCTCTTTGCTCAGTGTTGGAGCAGCCAAGAGGAATATTTCCAAATATCCTCCCTGCAAAGGGCCTTCCCTCCTTCCCTGGAGGTGCTGTGATGCTTTGGGGTCATCTAGGGTAAGAGAAGAGCTGTAAAGCCAGGCCTGGGTAATGACACAAACGTTTTTCACATGTTCAGAACTTGCCTTGCTTGATTTGTACATAGAGCCTTTATCACTTCTGGGGCTCTGGAGAGGACATTAGCCCCTCCAGAGAGGCATGATTCATAAACATACAGGGCCCAAGAACACAGCCTTTGATTTTAGTTGAGGGCTTGCCTGTGGGTGTTTGGTAAAGCCTAAGAAGCTCTGCTGCCAGGACCCTGAGATAGCAGCTGCCTCATAATTCAGTGCTTAAAGGCCTTTCCTTTTTTACTGTTGCTCAGCTCAGTATGCCAATAGGCAGAGAACAGTCACATTCTTCTTGCAGATCTTTGCAGGCTGGGATGCACAGCCTTAACTTAGCGTCCTTTTGTGTGGAGGATGACAGGGACTGCTTAGAGCCTCTGGTCTTTTGAGGGACCCTAACTGTGTGCTCACATGCTTACAGCATTTTGCAGCATGGCAAAGTTATCTGCATCTGAAGAGGCTTAATATGCATCTCCTGTGTGTAGAAGCCTCATGAAACATGGAGGAGTTCAGAGAAGCATGCAAGAAAGCTTTGATGTGCTGGCTGCAGCCCTGACAGCCTGTTCTGGGCAGGGCAGGGTTGTTGCTGAACACTGCATGTGCTGCAGCAGAGAAGGAACTTCTGGACAGGTAGGTTAGGGCTGATGACCAGGAGTTAATGTAGGACAAGCTCAGCCTTGAGCACACTTGGTAACTGATGGATATGATGTGAGCAGCTCCCTTGCCTCACTCCAGGTCTGTGCCTGTGTCCTCCCAGCTGACAGGCAGCCCACAGGAAGCAGTCCCTGCCTGCAGGTGCACGAGTGCTTCCAAGCAGCATTCCTCTTTAGTGGAGCTTGATTTCTGATTAAGGCTCTGCTGATGAGCTCATTAAGAGAGGAGTCTGAAGAGATATTTTCTCAGGGGGTGTCAGGCTGGTCCCATTGCGAAATTCTTCCTCAGCACATCTGTCTGAGATGCAGAAACAAAGAGCAGAGCCTCCCCTGAGGCCACAGGCTGGAGCGGAGACAGGAACACAATCTGGGGCTGTAGAAACTGAAACAGTGAGTGTGATCCTGCGCTGAAGAGTGACTGGGTAGTGTCCCTGGCTCTTCATTATGTGTGTGTGGTGCAGACATGTACCCCAGCTGTGTGCACTTCTCCCTCTGCAGGGGAGCATGCCCAGTGCAGTAGGGAGAGAGGGGCATCTGTAGCTGCCTGGACACATGCACAGTCATCCCTTTCACTCATTCCCCAGAAGGTGTCTGCAAACCTGCTGTTTGCACCCAGGTGTGGTTGAACTGGAATGTGAGGTGGTGCTCTCACTTGCAGCTGCATCTAGAGAACTCTTCTTGTTGATGGCATGAGGCTGGTCCTACTGTGAGACTCCTTTGGGTTGTCATAGCCAAACCTGAGATGCTGACCCTTCACAGGTTAAAATGCTGTTTGTGTTCCGTATCACTCAGTACATATTAGGAACTGCTTTGGGGGAAGATGGCTCTGCTCAGACAGGCCTGCAGCCTGTAGTGTAAGCAGCTTTTGTCCTCAGAGACTGAGATAGGAGAAGAAAGAGCCGTCAGCCAAATGAAATCTATGATTTGTCATTTAATGCCTGAGCATTAATGCCTTTGTTGCGTAACAGAGTAGCACCAGTGAATACCGATGGGGTATTCAAGTGCTGATGTTAGCTCAGAGCTGTTAATCATCCCAGAAGGGCTTGTATGATACCTGCCCATGCTGCAGACTAAAGCCAACCCTTGTAACTCCAGGTCAGGGATAAATAACTCTTACTTGCTGCAGAGATGGTGGATGTGGCTGATGGTGGACCTGTCAAGTGTCAAGTGGTGAGCAGGCAGCAGTTGGGCTATACCTGAGCTGCAGAAGTGCTGTGAGCTGTGAGAGTGAAGCCAGTTAGAAGGGGAAGAGGCAATGCCTTAGCCCTCCTGCTAAGAGTCACTTGCACTGCTCACATCCTGCACTTTTATTGCGTTCTTCTGGTTTATGTCTCTTAGATTAATTTCCTAGAGCTGTATGGCAGCCTGCCCACCGTGAAGGATTTCAGCACCAGGTCCTGGCACAGGCTGTAGTGCTGCCTAGCTCTGTGTACCACCTAGCAACTGCTGTCACAGCTGGCCTCTTGCATCCCCACACACCGGCAGGGACACCACCACCAAGGTGATTTTTCCTCACTGTGCAGCCAGTGAGTGCCAGGCTTGGAAGTAGGGAAAGGGAAGGAAATCTCACAGCATCTCAGGCTCAAGAGAGCACTGCTGTGCCTGGCTTGGCTGCAGCTGGCCAGAAACAGAGGCACCTTTTTCTTGTGGTCTTTGGATTTTAGGTTCTGCCTTATTACACAACAAATGCATTCTTACCGTCTAGGTTAGGATGGGGGAATGCTAAACTCAGGCCAAATCTGGTAGTGTCTGTGTCCTGCCCCCCCTCCTCGAAGCAAAACACTTCTGAAGGAAAGTCACCATCAGAATCCTTCATCTTGGAAAAAACAATCAAAGGGGCTAGAGAAAAACAAACTTACCACAAGTGAAACAAACTCAGCCTGAAGTATAAGGAGGCTGCAGGATAGAGGCCAGACTGAAAACAAGACGGTTTACTCTGAAATGGGAATGTGAGTCTTGTGTCCTGCTTCTGCTGGGAGTAAGGAGGATTAGAAGGCACAGGTGCTGCTGTGGGAGAGCTTAAGCATGTGAATGTTACCTGTCAGGCAAGGAGTGCAGAGAGAGCTCCTGGGGCCAGGGGAGGGCACCCTCACAAGTGCAGCTCTGGAGCAGGATGGATGATGTTCCTCAGCAGGGACTTTGGAGTGCCAAGGGCGTCCGGCGGGGAGCAGCATTCTGCAGAGCTCCACTGTCTTTTCACTTCTTTATCTTTGGATTCAGGTGTATTTGTGCCACAAACCAAATCAGAGTCTAGAGCCTGGTGTGGGAGAGGAGTGTCTTGTGCCGCCAGAGCCCAGGGTTTGTCTGCAGAGATGATACTGTTGATTACACCCATGTAAATCCCCATCATTTTCTGCAACGTCCAGGAAGAGTTAGTGCCAGCTGTCGGGGCCACAGAGCAGACACAAAGCACTTGCTGTGCAGATAAGGGACACTTCATGGCAAATACTCTGTGCTAGTTGTGTCTTAGCCATGGAGTGCACTCAGTTTAGGCCTCAGAGTGTTAGTGAAGTCTATGGTATTGAGTCAAGTTTCTGCTTGGAAGTCTGTGTGTTCTGCTCCTGCAGAGCCTTCCATTGCAGTAGGAGTGGGGAGAGCAGCTGGCTCTCAAAGTAGCTTTCTAAAAGCTATTTCCCAGTCTTGAGGAAACCAAAAGAGAAATAATCCATAGGTTGGCTTTCCTGTACCACGCAGTCAGCTCCAGCAGCTCACAGCTTGCCTGTCAGCCTCTCCATGCTGGAAACGAATGCTTCCCACACCTGGTATCCCACATCCTGTGCCTGTGGTGCAGAGGGAATATGCCTCAGTACCAGCCTCGCAGAGGAACAGCATGTGGGAAAAGGAGGCAGTGCAGTTCCCAAACCAGAGATGGAGCAGAGAGGCTTCTTCTCTGGAGACTTCAACTTTGTTTATTCAGACAAAACTGGATTCCAATAGCTGCAGCTGGTTTGGGAGCAGAACAGCAAGAGCTTTTGCAGCCATCAGCCACTGGAGCTGGTTAGAAAAGGCTTCACTGCAAGTGCTCGCTGCTGCTCTCCTTCCACCCCCAGGCCTGTGGTGCACTCACAAATGGGTTTTCTGTGACAAGAGTTCTCATCATGTTCATCTATCCTGGAGGGGCTGGCAGCTTGCTGTGCTGTGGAGATCAGAGGAGGGGGCTCTGTGCTTGGTGTCACTGCCCTATTCCTGGTCTTAGCAGGAGGGAACTCACAGGAGCTGAGGTCTGCTGCAAGTACAGGAGCACTCCTCGCCTGTAAGGAGAGAGGTGTGGAGACAAAGCTGAGGAGCTTCAGGATTAGATGGATTGTGTTGTGATGCCTGCTTGCCAGCTGCATGCAGTGAGTCATTATAGAAGGGACACTGGTCCATAGGCAGGCTGAGTTAGGGAAATTGAATGCTCCCTTTGACTTCACCCTCTCCAACTGCCTGTGTTTCAGGTTCTTGGGAGCTCAGGCAAACTCTACACCTGCTATAGTTCCTGCCACTTCTGCACATGTCCTGCTTTTGGGTTCTCTGTACTGCAGAAGAGCGAGAGCCTTCTGGTAAGTTGTCAGCCTTAATTTGGGGCTGGGACAGAGAGCAGGGGAGAAGCTGAGCAGCCTGAAGTTTCCGAGGAGTAAATGCATGAGTGTTGAGTTGGCCATGCAGGCTCTGCCTGACCCACTGCATCATCTGCCCGCTGGGAGTCGTGGTATTTGGGTGGAGCTCAGCTTTACAAGGGCTAGGGAGGGCTTTTGTTCTTACTTAGGCATTACTGTTCTGACTTTCAAGAGATGAATAATCCCTGCTCTCTTGGAATGAGGGCTGCTGCTGCTAATGGGACTGCCACATGGGTTGTGGCTGATGAAGTGGTGCAATTCACCTGGTCCCAGTGAGGAAGAGCTCAGGTTAACCAATTGGCCTGCAATTGAGGGGAGAGCATCAGAGGCAAGTAACACTTTGTTATGTGTCAGGTCCCTGTATTACATTATCCTGATGGCAGAACTGACCAGGGCCAACTGGAGCACCAGCCTGTGCCGGGGCTTGGTGTGCCAAGAGAGAGCCATGTTCCTGGGAGGGGTGAGCACTTCATTAGGCCAGGATGGATTCTTGAGCTTCCAGATAGAGCATTGACATTCCTGCATGGTTCCTGCTGTTAACTTGGCTGTGCTATTATTTTCAGTGCAAACATATACTTGCTGTCTACCTCAGTCAGGCCGTGGGAGCCTGCCAGGAACTAACTGTGTCTGACGAGCAGCTCATAAACATCTTACTGGCTGATGAAGAGGATGAAGGATGAAGGATTTGCATCACATGTGGATGTGCTTTCTGTGTACCCTCCCAGCTGCATAGCTGGTGTTTTTTGTATATACAAGGCTGTCAAATGTTCATCCTGGCTGGTAGGATTTTTCCTGTGCTGCAGCCAGGTGTGACATTAATTAGCAGCCTTGAACTGATAGGCTTTTTAACATTTATTGATTAATCGATGTTAACTTCAGCTTCACTTCTTTAGGCTGTTCTTGGGGTATTTGAAGATGGTTGAACTAATCTGTAATTTTATATGTTTGTGATGTGGGGATACAAACAGCCCAGCAGGTCTCTTAGTGATCCATTAAACCTCATTAACTCTGCTTATGCTTTACCTAGCCCCAGTGTGCAGTGCCAGTGAGGACAGAACTGCGCTGTATCTGCAATTTCTGATTCATCACTGTAGCAGGGATTAGGGCAGTGATTCCTCAGCACCTTGAGACTGGTGTTTCTGTTGTGCTTATGGTACTACAAGATCTTTGGAAGCATCACCGTGATTGCTGTGCTTTTCAATTGACCCGTTTCAGACAAGTCAAGCACCTCATGCTGGTAGGCAAGGCAAGGCTGTCCACACCAGACACGGGGGAAAGGAGACTGCTGCTCCCCTGTTCTGCACAGCAACCAGTGCTCTGGGAACCAGCTCCTTCCACCTCTGTGCATCCCTGCCAGCGCTCCGAGATTGGGCCTCTCTTGGAGTACAGAGTGGCCTCATATGGCACGTGTGAACACAACACCGCAAGAAATGATGGGGCAGAGGCTGAGCCAGGTTGTGTAGGTGGTAAATTAAGCATTCCATATGTAAATAACAGTTACTGCAAATACAAAATCTGAGCAACACAAGGAAAACACATCATCCTATGTACATCAGAGCAGTAAGGAACGAAAGCTGAATAGCTACAGCTGCGCTCACTACAGAAATTCCTCCGCCATTGTAACTTCACATTTTTATAGATACCTTCAGAGCATTTTTTTGGAGGGGGCAAGGGAGGTGTCCTATTTTTATTTTGCCTTGAAATGTCTTTGGCTCAGATCCACAGTCACTTAATGTGCCTAAAGCCCTTGGTGACCCAGGCCATAGTTACTAATGGCTAACAGCCCAAGGGCAAGATCATACTAAGGCTGCATCACAAGTGTCTGCGGGAATTCTGGCTCATAAGAGGTGCAGGAAAGGTAGCAGTGATGGTTGCTGAGCTGCAGTGCAAGCTGTCACTCCAAAAAGTGTTCTGGGACATCTCTCTCCATGTTGCTGCACTATGTGTTTCAGTCTGTCCATGCTGTCCAGAGCTTGCTTCATTTTCAGCCAGCAGGAAGGGAGAGATCACATTCTTTGTTGCAAGGATAAATGTGGCTTGCAATTGCTTTGCAGCACTGCCAGACCTGCAGGTGAAACCCTGCTTGTTTCCAGCCATGACAAACAGATGGAACCCAGCCAAAGATCATACAGAAGGGAAGGACTGAAAGGAGGAGAGAGTCAAACCCTGCCCAAATGGCAAGAGGTGGCTACATGTGTTAGCTGGCCTATGACCAAGACAGATGCAGCAAAGATGAATGGGGCTGTTAAAGGAGAAACACTTGGGACAGTAACTATTCAGCTTCTTCTTGGAAATGCCAGTATCCAAGATACTGAGCTGTAGCTAAATTTGGACATTGCATAAACATGTACAAACCCATTGAGAGCCTACTGGTGATTCACCCAGGTTTGAGGCTGGCTCTTACAGCTGAGTTGTGACACACACAGCAGCAAAATCCATCACTTCCAGTGAGCTGTTCCCTGGCTGCATGGTGGGCCCAAGCCACACCTGCAGCGCTGCCTGGTCACTCCAGCTGGCACAGCACATGCTGCAGGAACAGGAGTTCTTCACGTCAGCTTTTCAGCTGATTTTACACCACATTTGTCATTATATACACCAGAGACATGAAACTCTGGAGTCTTCTATTACCCCCCTTTTAGTGCAATGCAGTTAAAAAAAAATAGAAAGCCGATTTCTGTATCATTCAAGTACAATTTATCAGGGACAAACTGCTCCAGGCATCACAGTCTGCCCACTGGTCTTGTTCTTCAGGAGCTGGCTGTGTTTAAACTTCCTTCCCTGCTCTAAAAGTCCTGCTGCCTCTCTCTGTCTCTCTGTGTTAGTTACTACTGAAAGCCCCATTTCATACACACCCTTGCACTTCTCCCCGATTGCATGGTGAAGCTGCTGGAGACAGACAGATCCACTTTACCACGCAGGGACCTTCAGGCAAGAGTCCTGTTTGTAAAGCAAAGGCCATGCCAGAAACATTCACAGCCATGCACATGCCGTCGTGCATCTGGAGAAGCAGAGCTTGTACTTCAGAAATGAATGTGCTGTTCTACCTTTGTCTAGTTTTACATGTCACAGCTCCTATGAAATCCGGTGCAGTAATCACTGAGCTGTGGCTGCAGAGAGTTATGAACCTGCAGTACCAATTTTCACTGTTGAGTGGGCTTTATACTTAGGTCAGGCCAGGACTCCTGGCTGACTGCAGAGGCTGCAAGGTGAGCTTCAGCCCAAAGAGCTTGGTGAAAATCAAGTCGCAAGGCAAAGCATTCTAGCTTCCCGTGTGAATTAGCTCCCCTGTAGTCTCTTGTGCTAGCAGTGCAGGTCAGGATTAAACAATAGAATACAAAAATAAACCCCACCATTAGAAAGCAAAGCACTCACAGCTTCTGGGGGTTACTGGGCTAGAGAGGAGCCTCAACATGAGCAAGCTTCAGGAGTCAGGCGAGCTGCAGCATCCAGCTATCACAGCTAAACCCAGCGCTTCTGGAAGCACTGCCAGGCTGTCAAGGTTTGACTTGGGAGCAAAAACCTCACTGGAGAGATTGTGTCACCAAAGCAGGGTTTGCAGTAACCTCAGTGACCGGAGCAGACTAGCCAAGCCTTAGGGCACATCTGTCCTTTGCATTTTCCTAGCTGGAAACAGATTTGAAAGCAGCTCTGAAGCACTGGGCTGCACAGTCCTGTAAGCCAAAGGGATTTAAAGGCAATAAAACCACAGAGCTAAAACTTCAGTCTACTCTTTCCTAAAATTCTTCTCTTTCAGCATGTAGGGCTTCCACACTGCGGCCAGGAAGAGCTGCCCAGGTCTGAGCTTGTTTTCCCATCAACACGGTCACGTCCCTCAGAGCCTGCAATGCAGATTCAGTTTCACACCAGCAACTGGGCTAAGTAAGACTTTTTCCCATTGGAGAATACTAGCTGCATCAAATAATTGATGGAATAATTCGGGTATTACCAAAGTGCTGTCAAGTATGGACTTAACTCAAAAAACAGACACAAAATTATTACTCCTAAAGGAATCAAAAGATTCAAAAAAATAATAATAACAATTAAAATAGGACTTGACACAAGCAGCACAACTGGGGAAACTCCCCCAGCAAGTGGGTCTTCCACAGTCAGTGTCTGACCTGGAATGGAAACACAACGTGGTCACCGGCACTCACACAACCCGGGTTTACAGTCAGGCTCCCCGCTCAGGTTATCCCTCCAGGAGGCACTGTGTTAATTACAAAAATAGTAACAAAAAATACAGCTGCATAACTGCATAGTGGTCATCTCTGAGTGCTCCTCCGGGAGCAAGCTGCGACTGTTCAGGGGCACTGAGTCCCGGGAGCAGGACATGCAGGGTCATATGGTCACAGAGGCTACAGGACAGTTAATGTTGGTGACAGTCAGGTGCTGGTTGTTGTCAGTGGTGCACTTGGGGAAGTCGTCAGTCTTACAGAGGATCTTGGAAATGATCTTGCGGAAGGTGTAGCGGAAGTCCCTGATCCGGTAGGCGTAGATGATGGGGTTGATGACAGAGTTGGCATGGGAGAGGATGATGGCCATATACATCACCCACTCAGGCTTGGATTTGGAGAACTCCTCGTGGAAGAGCGTGATGCAGTTCAACACATGCAGGGGTAGCCAACAGAAGGCAAAAAGGCCTACAATGATGGCCAGAGACTTGGCTGCGTGGACCTCCTTCTGCAGCGTGGTCCTGGAGTTGCCCATCAGTTCAATCTGATGCAACTGCTTGCAGGCGACCATAAATATCTTAATGTAGATTCCCAGCATGATAACCAGGGGCAGCAGCACGCAGCCGAAGAAGTTGAAGTACACCATGTAGCTCATCGTTACCACATTCTCAAAGAGGCATGAGATGAAGCAGCCATGGTGCTCTGTCCTGGTGTCGGCCTCTGTCTCATTGGTGGTGTTGGGGCAACCACTCATGGCTTTATTCCAGCCCATTAGTGGAGTCAGTCCAATTCCAAAGGACAGGAGCCACAGCACAGCGATGAGGCCTCTTGCCCGCTTGCCAGTCACCAGACTATTATACCTACAGCATCCAGAACAAAACCAGGATAGAGCCATTATGTAGATGAATGCTCGTAACTTCTCTGCACTGAAAGTCATCACCATTTTGGCTGAAGCCACAAAACCCCCACCCACACCCATGTGGGAGCCTCACCTCTGCCATCACCAGAGGGGTGAAAATCTCCCCTGTGCTCTAACCAGCACAGCAGTGTGGGGAGGTGATTTACCTACAGTTCCTGAGGGGCACCAAGCACCACCCCTGCCCACAAACATCCTGCAGTGGGAGGTGTGAACTGAAGTCTTACAAAGAGCTTTATCACTGCATGAGCCTAAACCACCAAGTGCAAGGAAGGCAAGAAGAGGGGGAAGGCTCACCCTGTAACCACCAGCTTACCCTCTTGCTCTAAGCAGCCACTAATGGGCGTGCTGGGGCATGCTCCTGGGCTCCATGAACTTCTGGGCTGATCTGTTACAGCTGAGGCAATGCTGGCTCTCAATTCTCCCCTGTAATAGGTAGCTAAAGGCTTCACCAGCCTCACCACACACTTACAGCCTTTATACCACAGCCAGCTTGCTTCAGCTTCAGCTGCTCATGTGCCTGCAGCAATGCTGGCTTTCACTGGAGACTGCAGCAGCCCTGAAATGTGATGTCCCTCTCCATGCTAGCTCATACATTCAAGTGGGAAGTACACATGTGGAAAGCAGGGAGTCTGCTAGTTTCCCAAACTGCAATTCCTGGCTTACAGATGCCAGATTGCAACCCACACGAGCTTGTTCTGGGTGGATAGCAAATACCCTGAAAGACTTTTCTGAGCCAACATCTGAAAGCAACTGCTAATGATGGATTGCTTAGGAGAATTACGAGTGAGGGTTTGTGTCTCCATTCAGTATTGCATCCAGGCAGTGGAGCTGGGAGCCAGGAACATGGGCTTCTTCCCGTTTGACATCCCTGCTTTGTGCATCCTCCGGCAGCAGTGACGTGGGCAGCTTCACCCAGCTCTGGTGTCAGCCTGCACTGCTCCTGTATGCGAGGGGCCAGTTCTGTAGGACATGTACCATGGAGGGGCCCTGAAGCCACACACAGATCTGCAGCTTCCGAAGCCCTCAGTGGGGTTAAACCGTACAGTAATGCCTGAGCTCTGCTCATAAAGATCCAGATCTTAAACCAGTGCCTTCCCGGGCACCTGCAGCTCTTACGTGTGCTACGCCAAGGCTCCTCTGTGGCCCAGGGCAGGCTGATGCAGAGCTGAAGGGCATAAAGGCATGTGCTGCCCCACACCTTTCCCAGTCCCGGGCACTAGGTGCCTTCATGGCCAAGAAGCCAAGGGGCTCCTCCACGTCCCAGGGTCTCAGAGACACGAACAGGGCTGGAACCTGAAGCAGCGAAAGCCGAGCTGGTTTGGGTGCTCCCAGAGCAGATGCCAATGTCCTTCCTTAGAGAGACGGCGAACCGGCGAGTGCCAGAAAGACAACATGAGAAACCCATTACTGTCCTCCCCGCAGCCCGTTACCGCCGGCGGGCGGACACGCACATCCCTCCTTCCCACAGCCCGCTCCCGGCGCTTGTTTGCTCTGGCTCCACTTCCCTGCTCCTCCTTCCCTAAGGACGCTTGTTCTGATTCTCCTCTGGCCCACGATGCAGGGGAGGGCTCAATTCCCACAGCGCCGCAGCTCTGAATCACACTGCAGCCCCTCCGAGCAGCCCATGTCCCGCTCCTCCTGCACACAGGAGGGTGAATGGGGGAACCCTCAGCTCCTCCTGCGTGGGACTGTGAGCAGGGCTGGCGTTGGGCATGGCAAGGGGTGGGCACCAGCAGCCGCGGTCAGGTCTGCTGACTGTGGGCACGCTCCATGGGACGCGTGTTAGGGTGCAGGCACCGGGGCGTCCTCCCGGGCTTTTCTCTCATTCCCACTAAGTCTCACTGTTCCAGAAGGTGAGACGTTACTGGACGGCATCAGTGAGGCCAAGCCCACTGCTTTCAAAACCCCGTGGCAAGTTTTAAGGAGCCACAGCTGTTCCGGGGTTGTGGGGCCTGAAAACGTAAAGATTTGATTAGGAGCGTGTTCCCAGAAATCCAATCTTGGCAAAGTCTGGATCTAGAGCCGCAGCATTGGCCAAGCCTAGTCAGTGCTGCAGGAGCACCAAGGGCTGCTGCTGCCCTGCAGCTCTGCCCCTGGGAAGAGGAAAAGGAGGCTCCTTGGCCTGAGCCGATCCTCCCCTGCCACATCCCCCAAATGTTGCACCGACGCTGGAAAACGCAAAGGAGCCATTGCTCAGGAACAGAAACTGAAGGAGTCAAAAGTCTGTGGCCCTGAGTCGGGAAATGAGCGCAGCTCCGCGCGTCCACCGCTGCCTCTTGCTGCGAACATAGGGCCCCAAATAAGGCTTCTTCCGAACTCTTCTGCAGAGGGAAGGCCCATCCCGAAGGGTTACAGAAGCACTTCAGAAGTCACTTGATGTTCTGGGGCTGTGAGGGTGACGTGTTTGTTTTAGTGCAGCTTGCTGTTCCCCAACGCAGAGCTGCCGCCAGCATCACGTTTAAACACTGGGAGAAGGGGATGGCAAATGTGCCAGAGCGATGGGGAGGGCTGACGGCCTGCCAGTGCAGAGGTGATCTTCACTGAAGACACCTATTCACAGAGAACAACTGCGCTCCTTCGCTTTGTTTTCACTGGGACACATCATGGAGCTGACAGTGGGCCAGGGTGACGGTCACTGCCCGGGCTATGGAAAGGGTCTGTGCAAACAGCCAGGGGCTGAGCCTGCAGCCAGAAGAGGCCAAGGTGAAACTGGGAATAGCTTTGTGTTCTTAAATTGTTCAGGAATTACCTTATTACAGCCTTAGTGCATTGATTTGGTGGGACACTGCCTGTACCGCCCTTCAGTTACGGGAAGGTAAGCGCCTGCCCATGTGCATGTTGTCACCAAGTCACCGTATGAGGAGTCCTGCTGGGAGCAGCAAGAGCTGCAGCATCTCCGTGACAGAACAACTCCTGTCATGAGCCACCGCCAGCAAAAGCAGGCAGGGCTGTGAGGAGCTGAGCTGGGCCTCAGCCCTCAGCACTGTAAAACACGATCAGACAGTGAGGAACCAGGTCTGCACAGCTCTGAACGCTCCAGAAAACCCCTCCTTCAGTCTCGGCCTAATACTGTTAGGCAAAAAGGACTCGTAAAGTGAATTCACTGCCCTACCACATAGCAACTACTGAACCTCCTCTGGGTTTGTGCCCAGAGGCATGAAATGTGGCTTCAATGGAAATAACGGCTGAATATTTAAAACTGATGTACTGAGGTGCAGTACCTCTGGCAGTGCACTGCCAGGCAGTCTCCCTGCTGGCATAACCACCACCAAGCAGGTAATTATCTCTGCAGTGGACATGCAGTGTGCTGCCACTATGGAGCGATCCAGGATCTGAATACATATTGAGAGATATATATGATATATATCCCCATATGTTGGCCACCGTTGTCACAGTCACACGGCCCAGGTTCCAAGTCACACACTAAAGGAAGCTCAGCTGCTTTCCAGCATGGCTCTGGTCAAACCCTGCTGGGATGAGCTGGTAGAGGTTCACCCAGAGCACCACACAGCTCTGCTCTGTCACCAGGCCACAGAGTGCGCAACCGCCTGCCCACTGATGTCCCCTGAGCTGCCCCAGGGGCTGGAGATGGTGCCCTTCACCCGGCAGGCATCCTTGTCACAGGCACCCCTCTGTTTCACTATGGCACAGCAAAGTCCGAAGCTTTTCCTGAAGAGCGTCATGGCAGCCACCAAGTGACCAAGCTGCCCTTTGGCGCAGGGTGAGGGAAGTTTCTCTGCATCCTCCAGGCACCGTGCTGTAGGTGGGCGTCGTGGTTGGGGCTCTTTCCCAACAGGGCTCATGGTGTTTCTCCTGCTATTTCCTGGAGCCGGGCACCAGCCCAGGCAGGCAGGCAATGGGCACAGCTGGAGCAGAGCAGGATGCGCTGCCAGCCCACAGCCAGCCCAGCCTCTCCCGAGCACGGATTTGGCTCCTGAATGGCAGGAACTGAGTCATGTCCTGCACGTAGCTGGCATCTCCCCACTGACCCGTGGGGATCACCCAGCAGGGGCACTGCTGCTGAGCTCCTGTCAACCAAGGAGCGTACAGCAGCACCACGGTGTAACTCAGCACTTGGGGGATTAGACTGGGCTGGTTAAGAGCAACAGCCTGGAGGAACCAGTCTGGAAGGGCACCATGGTTCCATGTTACTTATCCCACAGAATCCTTCATTCGTCTCAGAGAACCACAGAGTGGTTTGGGTTGAAGGAGTCTTAAACTCCTCCAGCTCCGATCCCTGCCATGGGCAGGGACACCTCCCACTAGAGCAGGGTGCTCCAAGCCCCGTCCAACCTGGCCCTGAGAGCAGGAATGGGGGAGAAGAATCCCACCCCATCCCCAGCAGCCCTGAAAGATGAGCAGATCCAAACACTGGTGCCACAGACCCGCTCTCCTGGTGCTGGGCAGAGTCTGAGAGTGGCCCTGACCATGACGATGGTCCGGGCCCTGCCTGATAACTTACTGCGTAAATAAACCTGAGCTTAGCAAAGAGCAAAGCCGACAGTGAATCGTTTGTTTGACTGAACATCTGAGACGGTGCTGACCAAAAGGGGGATCTGCAAGCTGAGGAACTGTTCAGCACTTGGCCCCATGTGCCCATCAGCGCTGCAGTGCAGGGTCTACACCGGGCACCATCCAACCACACAGCCCTTGTCCTGCCTGGATGTGACCCCTCACGTCTGTCCACCCTGTTCCCAAGTCTTTCCCAATGTCCCCTGCTGCTGGGCCGCTCTTGGAGACACAAAAATGAGCTCCCTCATCTCTGTCATGGCCTGAAGACCTGCAGCTGGGATCCGGCAAGCACACTGCGGGTCCTGACTCTTCAGCCATCTGCAATGGGATGTCCACCCACCCGGGCATTAGCGCTGCCCCACGTCCTTACTGCGTGCTGAGTGAATCCCTGGGATTCCAGCAGCTTCTAGCAACACAGGCTTGGAGAAGTCCAGCCCCTTGGTCAGGCTCCATCCCACCAGCAGCCCCCCGAATGCTGCCGGGCCGCGCTTGTGAAAGCCTCACACAGGCACCGGGTGTAAGTGCTGCTTCTGTGCGGGTGACAGTGCTGAAGCTGCAGCGGTAACTTCTGTCTCCTCTCCTGACACAGCTCCCGGCTCACAACAAACGTTCCGATGGGGGATCTCTGCAACCTTAACTGGGAAGTCCCTGTGCTGGGGCCTGGTGCTTCCCGCTGCTCTCCCCGCTTCCCTGCCGGTGCCCAGGCTGCCGGATGCAGGAGGTGAGCAGATGGAGAGTCTGCAGAGCTCGGACCGTGCAGGTGTTCTGACACAAACAAGCAGTGATCATTTATATGTGTCCATTTGAAGCGAGAAGGAAAATACACAGACACCTCTGTTCCCCAGGGGTGGGAGCAGTTTGCCTGCCAAGCATTGTATCCGTGTCAGCTCCTTGCAGCTGGACTTTGCATCTTGCTCTTTTTGGGGTGTTTTTTGAGCTGTAACAGCACGAAACAAGCACCGCTGCATCTGCTGCGTGCAGAGCCATGGAATGGAGGTCACACAGCAACTGAAGCATCCTGCAGGACGCTGGAAATTAATCACAAATCGCACCTTAGAGAGGGACTCAAAAACATAAAGGAAAGAAAAAGCTTTTTAACCAGGAAGGAGTTGGCAGCGAGAGTGAGAAATCCGATTAGCAGCTCAGGCTGAGCAGAGGAAGCAGGACATCTGCGCCCGTCCACGTCCACTTGGAGACAAATCACTTCCTCCCACATCTGTCCCTATTGTGAGAGGGGACAGCAGCAGCGTCCCCCGCTCGCACTCCCGGCCTTCCGCTGGCCCCAGCACCCAGGTGAGCGCAGGGGGTGCTTTGGCTCAGCACCATCCGCTTCTGGCTGCCAGCCCGATGCATTCATGGGAAACCAGGGATGGAGGCAGTGCTGAACATGCCGTGAGATGCTGGCTTCCATCCTTAACCTGTCGGGGGAGGCTGAGTGGGAAGAAGGAAGCACTTACAGAGTGAAGCCATCCCCAGCTCCTGCTACCCTGAGCATGTGCCCACTGGACAAGCAGCCCCTTGGTCCTCAGCCGTGGGTGAATGTGGAGCCTGAGCCGCGGCAGTGCAGAGCCCGGCTGCAGGCTGCTGCTCAGGCCCTGGCTCTGGAGGGGAGCACAGTGCGCAGGGGCTGCTCTGTGAGCACAGGAAACCCAACCTGCCTTGGCCCTCACCCTCTCAGCGTGAGGAAGGGCCGCTTGGCTCCGGGGGCACTGGAGCAGCACAGCCACAGACTGCAACGTTTCATCTTCAGATTGGAGGTTCACTGAAAAGCACTTTGTGATGGGATGGGGGGAACGCTTTCCTGAAAAGGGTACGCACAGCTCAGGCATTAGGGAGTTCTTCCCTGTGCGGGTGCTGAGCGCTGCCCCAGGGTGCCCAAAGGAGCTGTGCCTGCCCCATCCCTGCAGTGCTCAGGGCCAGGCTGGATGGCGCTTGGAGCACCCTGCTCTATGGAAGGTGTCCCTGCCCGGGGCAGGGGCTGGAACCGGAGGAGCTTTAAGGTCCCTTCCAACCCAAACCATTCCATGATCCTGATTTAAAAACTGGATGGCTTTTGCTTTCTCCAGGGCTTGCTTTGTGTACATTGGCCTTCTCAGCCTTAGGCTGAAACAAAAGCTTGGGGAGCTTGAGCTAATAGAAGAAGACGACAAGCCCAGCGTGCGGCCAGCGGCTGGGGCTGCCCCTGAGCTGTCACACGGCCTGTTTGTGCTCTGGGAAGTGATTCCACCTGGGAGCAGAGTCACAGAGGTGTGAGGAGGAGGAGGCCTAGGGAGCAGCAGCACAGGGAGCAGGGTGAAGCCGTCCTGGCTGCGGATGAGCCCCCGGTGACCGTGGCCATTTGGTGCTCCCAGAGGAAGGATGGGGGATGGCTGCCAGTTGGAAGCAAACCCATTGGCAGCCGCCCCATTAACTGCTCCTCAGTTACAGACTTCCAATTACTCTTCCAAGGACAAACGGACAAAACCCACGCGTTCTGCACTCCGCCATGGTGATGCCTCTCGGGATGGGCTGAGTGTATGGAGGGGCACATGCCCTCCTGCTGAGCACCCTGGGCCCCGCAAGCGTGGATTACTGAGCTCGTGCAGGTTTCAGTACGGGATATCCATACCCAGGAGCTCCGCAGAGCTCCGTCCCTGAGGTGGAGGCAGAGCAGTTGGGAGCCTGCACTGCAGCTTACCCTGCACACTGCTCCGTACCGGCTGGGACCTCAGCCCTGCCACTGCCAGCACAGGGCGAGGGAACAGCATCAGGCTCGCAGGACCAGGAACGCGGGAAGGAGCGACACAAGAGAGCTCCGCTCCGGCCCAAAGCGCCTCGCACACGGCGCCTTTGGGAAATGCGGAGGGTAAAGAACGGAACCACAGCTCAGCCGCGGAGGAGGGGCCCTCCGCGCCCGCTGAGCACCGCGCACCCGTGGTGCGGCGCTGGGAACGCTCCTCTCAGCCGCAGCCGTCCGCCGCCTTCAGCTCGGGGGTGAGGAAGGTGAGGGAGGACGGGCGGAGGGCCCGGTGCCCGCGCTGGGCACCCCGCTGCCCGCGGGTGATGCTGCAGGAGGAAGAGCTCAGCTGCCGCCTCTTGGTGCCCACGTGCAGGCAGCGGGGTGGACGGGGTGCTGAGCCCTGGGGCGCAGCTGCCTGGGGCTGTCCGCCTCGGAGCGCGGGGCTGAGGGGTCCGCAGCCCTCCCGGCCCCTTTCTCTGCACCGCCCTCGCTCCGAGGCTCCGAGCCCCGGAGTCTGCGGCCCCACAGAGCCTGGGGCTGAGCATTTTTGTCATTCCAAACCTCCCAGCGCGGGCAGACCTCAGATGTGCAGCACCCTCAGGTGCTCAGCACCCTCAGATGTGCAGCACCCTCAGATGCGCAGCACCCTCAGATGCGCAGCACCCTCAGGTGCTCAGCACCCTCAGATGCGCAGCACCCTCAGATGCGCAGCACCCTCAGGTGCTCAGCACCCTCAGATGCTCAGCACCCGGGTGGTGGCAGGGGAAAGGCAGCCGGCAGAGGTGAGACAGGAGCCGCGATTCCCAGGGAGCTGCTTGGATGTGATCCTGTGCGTAGAGCAGTGCTGCAATCACCCCCCCCAGGCCCGCAGTGCCCCTCTCGCCAAGAGAGGAGATAAAGGTGAGGAGATGGCACATCACTGCTGGGTCACACTTTCTGTGATGAAACGGGTGCTGAAGCCCTTCCCAACAGCCCCAAACCACTCTCCATCTGCCGGGCCCAGCAAGTTGCTACCCATGTGCCGTCCCTGCAGAGCCAGACCCAAGGACTGGTGGATCTTGTGTGGTCAGCACCGAGCCCAGCACCATTCACACACATGTGCCTCATCCCAGCATGCTCCAGCAGCTCCAGGAGCCCATCCTGACCTCACATCCAGGTTCAGTTAGTGGTACAGCATCCACTGGGAAGGGAGAACGTGGCAACCCCAGCCCCACAGCCCCGCGATCCTGGGAGCCTGGCACTGTGCTTTGGGTGGGAGGGAGGATGTGGCCACCGGGGTGATGGGTGCTGATGCACAGTGCACCATGAAGGGGGTGCCTGCAGAGCTGCAGCCACAGTGGCACCGCTCTCCCTGCGCAGGGTCTGCTCCGTCCCTTATCCCCAGGAGGTTCATCAACCCCGTTGGTGGTGCTCACACCGATGCCTACATGGCACCAAAGGCATAAGGGCATGGGCACAGCCTGTGTCCTCACAGGTTAGCTGTGGCTCATGCCCAGGCCTGCTCTCTTCCATAGGATTAGGAGATAATCCGCTCTTTGGCACACAAATTCCATGAGCTCGCGGGAGAGCAGATGGGGAGGGATGGACACATGTGTAGGGCACAGCTGGCGCCACTGGTTCCTGGAATCTTGTGGAGCAAATATAGTAACAGGAGCCCAACGCTCGCATGCAGTGACTGCGCGGTGCGGCCAAAGGCTGGGGCAGAACTCTCCCACAAGGCTGCAGTGGTCTGGGACAAAGAGCAAATCCATCCAAGCTCCTGTGCTGCTCAGGGTGTGCGGATCAGGCACCGCACGCCTGGGCCACACGTGAACAGCAGAGCACGGCAGGGTTCGGATGAAGGGCAAGGCGAGGATTTCCCCGTGGAGAGGAAATGAAGCGGGGCAGAAGGAAGAGCAGCCGCAGTGCGGTGTCACTGGTGACACACAGAAAGGGGCAGGTGCAGACCGAGGCTCTCAGGGACCTTCTCCTCAGTGGCTCCAGCCCTCCCGAGTGCCATTAACATTCCCCAGTTTGCTTTGCTGAGGAGCAAGATGGGAGTTGGAAGCAGCCGGGGGAACACAGAGGGACCATTTCCTTTGCAGCAGCAGGCAGGCAGCTCTGGAGCATCAGCCAGGTCACGTCTGGAAAGGCCTCTGCCCAGCTGAAAGGTCAGGTGAGAGCAGCCCAAGTGACACGTGTCCCCGTGGGGACGGCAGAAGGGAGCTCAGAGGGACCTTCAGTGTGTCAAAGCCCAGAGGAGCAGCAGCTCACATGGAGGCTGGCAGCACCGGGAGCAGAGCAATGCCATCAGTGGGTCATGACCCGAGCACAGATGCTCTGACAACAGAACACAAGGGCTCAGTGCAGAGAGGGAGAGGCCGTGGTCATGGACGCCCTGCTCCAGTTCATGGCAAAGCCGCCTGGGAACATCAGTCCTGCAGTTCTGCCGGGGATAAAAGTGGAGATGGGAGAGAAGTAAACCCAGGGAGGAAAACGAGCATCAGATCAGCTCGAGCCGCAGGGACCTGGGGCTGATTTCCCTCTGGAGGTCTTGCTGGGGTGTTTGCAGGAGGGCGGCAGCAGTAACGCATTCACTGTCCTGCAGCCAGACAAGGGCACACGCAGCGTGATGCTGCACAGCATTTCATTCCTCTTTTACTCTCTAAGTCCAAACGCTCTTCTCCCTCCCTAATTCCAAACGCGTTTGTTCCAGGCATCCCTCCACACCTACGATTATTCGCCATGCCAAAGGCGTTTGGTTAATGCAAACAAAAGGGAAAGACTTTATTCCACCTACAAATCTTCTTTGGCTCACAGCTGTGGGCCCGCGGGTGAGATCCTGCCCCAAAGAAAGCCAGGGAGCGAAAGCCTCACTTGTGCCAAACACTCTGAGGATGGATTTAGTGCTGCTGCAAGGCGCCCGACCGCCGGGAGCTGCTGCTCTGCCTGGGGAGGGCAACGGAGGAGCGAGGCTTTGGGGGGTCGGTGTGGTGGGGGCAGCAGGGATGGTGCTGTGCACCCGGAGCAGCGCCGGGATGGGCACACACGGGCAGCAGCACTACGGGGAAAGTGATGCAGGGTTAGAGCGTGGCTGCGGATGAGAAGCTGTGGGAAGGGACGTGGGGAAGGGCTCAGAGCTGCAGCTGCAGGGAGCGGGAGCGCGGGCTCCTCCAACTGTCAAAAGCCAACAAACAAATCCGCTTCAAGGGACACAAAGAATTCCGGCCCCAGGTCAGACCCAGGGAATATTTTTAGCCCAAGAGGGAGGGTTCAAAACCACAGTTTGAAACGTTCCGAGATTGATTGGGTTTGTGGCTCTGCAATTGCCTCCATCAGGATTAGTGAGTCCTTCCTGGTGAGGATGCCACCGCTTCGAAAGCAGCTCCACGACACCGGGAGGGTTAAGCAGCAAAAACCTTGGGCTGGTCGGGATCACCTCCTGCACTTCGACTGGAACCATTTCCCTTTCCCATGAGAGTTCTTGGTTCAGCCACAGAACTGAAATCTCCATTATTAGCCTGGCTGCAACGCAAACGTCTGTGCCCCCCATCCTCTCAGTGTGCTTCAATAGCCCTGGAGCTGTATTAAGTGATGTGGCACAGTCAGTTCCCGGTGTCCGCTGGAGCCCTGCATGCAGCACGGACACTCATCCGCTCCACCACAGCTGCTCTGGAACCACTCGATAGGACGGGGGCACAGTCAGTTCCTTTGAGCTCCGATACTTCAGGGCCTGTTTGCAGCCCTGCGCTGCTCTCCGGAATGAGGGATTCCGTGAGAAACCTTTTCCTAAGGTTTCCATTCCTACAGATTGATGGACACCGTTCCCTCCCCACAGCACGAACCTCCTTCCAGAAACACCACGTGCGCGGGTGCACGGACAAGTTCCTTCCTGCTTCCTGCTGGCAGCACCATGGAGCACCCCAGGAGTACCGATGCTGATGAGACAGCTCTAAGCCCAGTGCAGTAGAGGTCTATAACCTCCTCCATGCCCTCTTGGTCCTGGCTGTACAAATAGAGGCGGCCTTTCAGCACCGGTCCCTAAATCTCTCGTTGCCGAAGCAATGCCCTGTCCGTTGCTCTGCATTCCTAACAGGGAGAAACCTCCCTCCTTACAAAGGAGTTTTACTTCTTTGACACCTCTGAAAGCAATGCCAAGATCAAGTTTAATCCAAACTTCATTAATCAGACCATCTTAGGATAGGACTCCTTGATCTCCATTTACAGCTGAAGGGAGGAGAAAGCACTCATAGGAGTAAAGACGTTTGTGCAAATGGAATAAAGGATTTGGCCTAAGAGGGGTGAAAAGGCATCCCCGAAGCAAGGCAGATCTGCCCTGGGATGTCATCCTGAAGCAAGGCAGATCTGCCCTGGGATGCCATCCCAAAGCAAGGCAGATCTGCCCTGGGATGTCATCCCGAAGCAAGGCAGATC
>JASSUY010006076.1:9051-19784 GCA_032466535.1 Forpus xanthops | reverse complement strand
TACCTTATGTATATTTCTAATATGGCAGCAACTTAACCTGTTACTTGCTCTTCTACAAAAGACTAGAGTGCTGCAATGTTCATGCCAGATCGTAAACTCCACTATCACCCCTTTAGAAATTCTGAATTCTCACCACTCTGTTCTCTTTTTATACTTGGAAGCCTTGTTTAAAGTTTCTTTCGCACTTCATCACTCTTTGATCTCCATTTTTCCTTCTCCTAACAAGGATCTTGTCTTTGTTCTGTCCATCCTGACTTCAAATTCCCTCTTGAGATTGTGTGTCTACATCCATTCAAAAATGGTTCTGGTTGTATATATTTTTTTTCATCATGTTCTTTATTTATCTCTGTGCTATAGGTTATGTGTAATTTTTTCTGTCATGAATGCTTTGCCCCTGTCAAGAATTCTGTGTCACCAAAATTTTTCTTTTCTCCTAAACCAGATTTTCACTTCCTATCAAGATTGCATACAGGCTCTCAGAACTATCCTTTTCTGTGTTTGTCTGGAACATAAGTAGTTCTAGGTAATAGAGTATCAAATGTGATAAATTTGCTCAGTGTTTGTCCAAAAAATTAACTATCAAGATTTTGTTATTATGGACTGCTTTAGTGGGTGCCAGCTTGCACTTCAGATAACTACAGACTTACAGAAGGAATGGCCATGCTTAAAGCTCAACTGTGGTTCAACATTTTCCCTTTTCTCACAATTTCTCCAGAGTTTCATAGCATTTTCACCACATTTAGACTGTTACTGTGGTAGCATGGTGCATTGTAAGTTTGTGCATAAAGGCATACAAGACAGACAACAGAGCACGCTAAGGCAGGCTCTAACAGGATCATCCAGCAAGTGGAAATGGCTGTGGAGAAATCTGAGTCCACAGCATAGATTAAAACCAGAGTTTGCATACCCCGGGGCAATGGAACAGGGCAGAATCTGGGTGCAGAGAGAAAGGAATGTTGCAGTCACGCAGTCTCTTTGCAGAGATGGGGCAGTGAGTGGGTTGTGGCTTTAGAAATCAGCTGTTGACTTACTTTTCTCCATCTATCTCCTAGATAAACTCAGTGGCCTAGAAAAATCATGATGATATATGAATTTAGACCAAAATTTAAAAATTCAGTTCTATGCATGATAGCAAATAAGTGTGTTTTTTAACTGCTGGATTACCATCTTACCAAAGCATACCAAGTTCCCAATGGCTCTGTGATGCAGAAGTCTCTACAGATTTGCCTGTTGGTTTGGACTGACTCAAATAATTAAATATCCACCTGTATCTGCAATCAGCCCTACGGGGATTGGATGGCAAAGCTCATTAATTTCTTGCTCATTTGCTTTTGAAAAATACAGGCCATCACTTGAATCCAGAAGCAGCAGTAATACCCTCCTTTCTTGAACTGCATGGAGTCATTATAATTCTTCATGCATTCTGCATATGTGTTCACTATTTTTATGAATAATACAGTTATCGTAACATAATAAGTAGGTGCAAATAGACACAAAAAACATATTTGAAGCAAAGACAACATCAAATCCTAATCATTCCTGACTTAATAGCAATACATTGCAGCTATAATGTGATTACACTCTGGTTTTGCTTTTCTGCGCCTCTCAATTCATGTAACAATAAAGTCATTATGTAGCTGAGCATAACTATGGATTATAGATAAATATATAACTAACAGTAGCTAGATTAAGAACACATTGAAGGAGAAATAATCAACAGCTACCCATATAAATTTCAAATTTTCATTTCAGTGACTTAGACATAGTGTATGTTGTAATTACAATACATTTAACATGCATTATGATTCATTAATTTAGTTACCCTGCTTCAACCTTACAGTTAACCAATTCTCTTTTATGTTCAGACAGTAAGAACAGCAGTGGTAGTCCTATGAAAGGATAGACAAACAGGGAATTTTCTATACATCAACTATCATTCTCCATGTAACCTCAGATTAATAATGAAAAATAATTATATATTTTGCAATAATAACATGTTAATAATAGGCTATTTACAGGTTGTTTTACCAATACTTATAATAGCCTGAAATTTCTGTTATGGACCTGTTTGTCTTCCAGCATGTCTATAATGCAATAGAGACAATGAACATTTTAGATCACATGCCAGTAGGAAAAACTGCTATCCGTGGCATTTAGAATGGTCTTAAAAATGTAATAAAATATACTGCTTACTTTTACATATTTTGTTAAGTAACTTCCAGTAGAAATTGAAACTCTCTTACAGCTAGAGCAAATTAATTATAAACTTATTTAGTATTTTTGCATGATGCTTTAGACTGGATTTGGTTGTTATTTGGTTGTTAATGCTTGTCAATTACTACAACAAATAATGTAAATATGTACTTAGGTTTGCTAAATAGTGACCCTATGCTGAGTGATTTTGTGTTCTTGCTTTTCTTAGCAGATTTTTAAATTAAATGAGTAGATTTCATGTTTTTCTATTTAGTCTGATATAGAATCATGAAACGTTGCCAGTCATTCCAGTAGTCTCTCCTACTGTGAGGTCACTAAGAAAATTGCCATTTGTTACCATGCAGTTTATAGTTGGAATTCCCATGGCATTTAGTTGCACAAAAATTAATATCCTTTTATATCAAATTCAATAGCTGTTACTGGAACATTTGGAGTGCCTTGTTTCAAGACACGAAAGATCACTGAGGATGACAGTGGTGAAGCGGCAAGCACAGTCTCCCTCAGGAGTTTCCAGTGAAGTTGAAGTCCTCAAAGCCCTGAAATCTCTGTTTGAGCACCACAAGGCTTTGGATGAAAAGGTACAGTATGGAAAATAAAGCTTACTAAATACAGACTTTAACTTACTTACCTGCGCCTTATGATGAGGCAGAGTATCTGTATTGTTTATTTTCTTCTTGGAATATGTCTTGTACTTATAGCATTTACATGTGTCCAGAGAAAGCCATAGGAATGTATGACCAATAGCTGTAATGCACTTCAGGTCACTTTACCCATCTTTTGTTGACAATAGTGCTGACTTTTCGAAACAAGCAAATCTCAGATGTGCTTCTCCTATTTAGCAGTACATAAAGATGACACCATGTAATTTATTGTCTTTACAATATGCTTTTAAGTTAGTGCTGGGAAAATGCAGGTATCTCACATCTTAAAAACACACAAAAAATAAAAAAAAAAAAGCAGAATGAGATGTTTCTAACTACATAAGCAAACCTACCTCTTAAAAAGTTTTAAAAGGAAAACATCCTAAATTTCAGAAATGTTTTTATCATTTACTGCAGAAACACAGTGTTTCCTTTATGAGTAGTGTAACCTAAAATAAGTAGTGGATCCTTCATTGCAGAATAAAGATAAAATGCATGGATGACATCTGTATCTAGTCGTGCTAATTATGAGTGTCTTTCCACTGGATTCCTCATGTGTCCTCTGCTGGAAAGACTTTTGTGTGAATGAAACTTTGTACAACTAGGAGGTATCACTTTGAGCATTGCTTACATGAATTCAGAAATCCAGTTGATGTCTAGTATGTGTTTGTGTAGAACTGGTTGAGTGGACTCACAGTAACAAATATAACTTTTCCAAATTCAAAAATATAATCAGAAAGTTTACCATATCTAAATAATTTATAGTAATATTTATTTTCTTTGGTAATAAAAGTGTGAAACACTGTAGGTTTTGAGTCATACTGGGTTAACTTATAAGGTTCAAGATTAAAAGAATTTAAGACCAAATGAAAACTTATTTTGTGCTTAGCCATAGCTTTAGTTATACATTCTATTCAGCTAAATGTCATGGAAGTATATTTGAAGAAAATCTAGGAAAGGGAATATAATGACTCTTGATTCTGTAAGCAATTTATTGTAATAAGCTTTTAGATGTCATTAAAACTTACAAAATCCTGTATTATTAAAAATACCTTTTGAGGATTGACAGGGCTTATGGTCTGAGCTTTGATCTTTTACCCAACATTTTAAGCACTGACAAAATTATAGAGCAGGGAGTTTTCCTGCTTCGATGCTTTTCGTCACTATGCTGGATAAATATGAGAAAAAATAAGAACTAAACTTTAAATAGATTTTGATTATTTAGCAGTTACATACTTCTTACACATTATCGTGGTTTAAGCCTCTATAACTCACACAGTTGCTCTCTCACTCCCCTCTTTCTTCCTCCCAGCTCCGGGGGGATGGGAAGGAGAATCGAAAGAATGCAACTCCTACAAGTTGAGATAAGAACAGTTTAGTAACTAAGGTATAACAGAAAACCACTACTGCTACCACCAATAATAATAATGACAAGATAAATACAAGGAAAGAATACAATCACTCACCACCTATACCCATTTTGACAAAGCAGTGCACCCCCACCCTTCTGGGTCTCTGCTCTCTGTTTTCACATCCTGGGCATGACGTGTTGTGGTATGGAATACCTCTTTGGTCAGTTTGGGTCAGGTGTCCTGTTCCTGCTTCCTCTTGGCTTCCCCTCCTCCTTGGCTGCACATGAGACTTAGAAAGTCCTTGGTCAGACCAAAACATTCTGAGCCATAATTATAAACATCAGTGCTATCAGTGCTGTTCCCAGGCTGAAAGTCGAAAACACAGCACTGCACCATCTACCAAGAAGGAGAAAAATGTCTGCTGCTGCTGAACCCATGACACATGTTTTCTTCTGTAAATGTTTTAGTGTTTAGGTACTATGAAGTTTATTTTACATCTCATTTTGAAAATTATTTTACAAAATTAGATTAAAGCTAAATATAATATTTTGACCTGTATCTCTGCAAATTCTGGTGTTTTTTTGTTGTTTTTTTTTTTTTTTTTAATGTAACAGGTTAAAATAAGTAATCAGTTAATTTCAAAATCTAGAAGTGACACAGGTAACACATCTTATGCATATAATGGGTCTCTATCCCAGTGGTAATGATAATTATCAGCGTAGAAAACTCAGCCAGCTGTAGTCATATTAACAGGAGATTTGTTACATTATAAAACAAGTTTTAAAATAGATTGGCAAAAATTACATTTACCTACTTGCCATTCATCTATGCATTGAACCTTTTTAATTTTGATATAGTAATTCATATTTTAATTATAAAACTTTCCAAAATCAATCAAGGCAACAATTTAATAAATTAGTTTAAAATAATTTATTATAAACCTAGTACACATTATTTTCAGGTACATATCCTGTATGAAAGTATATATTTATGTTAAAGTGTTTTTCTTTAGAAGAATTGGATCAAAGTTTTTTATGCCACCCAGATACCTGATAATATAATGCTGTCACATTATGCCACACATAGCATTATTGAGACTTCTACTCAAAAACAATGGGAGTAAAAGATTGCATACATCCAAATGTGTTGAAAAAACTATGGTTTTTGACAGAAAAATTGCAAAAATTAGATTTGCTTCAGACTCCTCAGAAGTAAGATATTGATCCACCTATAAAAATTCACTGTAGTTACTTAGAAACTAGTAAAACAATGTAGGTTTGACCTCCTGGAGGACATCTGGACCAACTTCCTGCTCAAAGCAGGCACAACTGTGTCATGTTGCCTAGCGGGAGTTTCCATTGCTGTCTTGCACCTTGTCCCTCTTGTCCTGTCACTCCACCTCCAAGAAGAAGTTGGCTTTGTTTTCTACGTATCTTCTGGTTACCTAGTTGTAGATAGCAAAAAAGAAAAAAAAATCTCTGAACCTTACCTTTTTAAATGTGATGAGACCCAGCTCTCTCAGCCTCTTCTCATATGCCATGTGCTCCAGTCCAGGTCCAACTTGGTGGGCCTTCTTTGAAGTCTATCAGTGTCTTTCTTGTACCAAGAAGCCCCAAACCAGATGCAGACTCAAAAGTCCTGAGGGAAATAATTATTTCGCTCAACCTGCTGACTGAGCTGTGTGGCCTTATTCACCCCTAGATCTTTCCTACAAGACTGTTTTCTCTTTCCCAAGCCTGACTTGTTTCCTGAAGTTATTCCATTCATAGTGATGGAATGCCACTTGGACGTTGTGTCTTTTACCCAAAAAAAAACTCTAAACTTTGTAGTCCAGCCAATTTTCTATGCACTATATAACCGCCTTACCCAATTCATATCTCACCCTTTTCTCTAGGGGTAAATGAAAGACCTTCCAGAAAGCCTTGGTAAAGACAAAGTAAAAAGCATTTCCTGTTCTCCCCACATCCATTGAGCCAGTCATCTCATCACACAAGGCCACAAGTTTGGCCAGATGTCATTTGACTTTGGCAAAGTCATACTGGCTCTTCCCAATTACCATCTTGTCCCTTATGTGCCTGGAAGTGGCTTCCAGAAAAATTTGCTCCATAACCTTCCCAAGAGTGGCCAGCTTGTACTTCCTTGGATTTTCACAGGATAATTTCTGCCTTTTATAATGGTGGTCACAGCACTTGTGGGTTTTCTGCTCATCAGGAATCTTTGAATGAACTCAAATGAACACTGGAAATTTAAATTTTTTCTTCACAAGAAATATTGACATTGAAACCAATAATTTAGCCTTTGCACCCTTGAAAAATCATAACAAGATATTTTCATAAAAATGCTTGCCTTTTAAACTCACAAAAATCTCAAGAAAGTCTATCCATTTTTCCTAAATTCAAATTTTCTTTCACTTTCTCATTTTTTATACTTAAACATCTCAAGGTGTTGTAACAAATTCTGCCACTAAACTTGACTGGTCATGCAAGGATTGCTGTACACACCATACAAGAGTTACAAAATCATCCTCATTATCCTAATGAAAGTCAATAAAAAAAACCACACTGGACAGTGAAAGGTAAACCAAATCAGTTCGGGGTTCATAGTTCCAAGGAGGACTGCTGAAGTATAAGGAAAACCAGGAAAGATACCTTATTCTAAGTGATCTATTGTCTGTATATTACATGAAGTCTATACTTTGCCTTTACCTTTTGTCCAAAAGACAGATCACCATAGCGAGTGGTGTCACAATGCATTAGAAAGAGAAAGCATGTCATTGACAGTTATTTCAGTGTCCACTAGCTCCTTCAGCATCCCTCCACACCCTGTAGTGTGAAAACTTGGCATGAGCTTCCCCTGCTGGAAAGCCAGTCCCATGTGGCTAAACCAAATATATAAATCATAGTGAGTAGAAGGTAGTAAGAGTAGTATGCTGTTATTCTTACTTTATTGTCCTTATGCAATCCTAGCAGTGCCAGACAACCATCTTCATAGTCTGTTTTTGCACACTCACAGTGTATTTTGTGGGAATTTTCACTTTAGGGTTTCAGGATAATGAATAAATATATAAATATTTAGTATTTTATGTGTATCTCAAATCTCATTTTGTATCCTTGGGTGAGTTGTGTCACAGCACATAAAAATGCCACTAGCTGTATTTTTATCATTTAGAAATTTAATTTGGCATAACCTATGCATACAGTCAAACATCAGTATGTACCTAATGTTGCTAAAATATTTAGAAATCTGAAAACACTGGCCATGGACACTTCTGCTACCAATTCTAGATTTTCTTCATGTTCAAACTCAAATCAGTGATTGTTTTTAATAAGTGTAAAGTTATGTCTAACAAACATAAGGTATTAAAAAGATTGAAAGTTTTAGATACTAGAGGTTAGAACTGATTACAACTGGGTGTGATGTGAAATTCTGACTTAATATTTCCAATAGCCTTTGCTGTTACTTAAGCCACTTGAAATCTGTGGCTGTCTTCATAGGGAAGATAGCCTGTGTGGAAACTTAAATTAATCACCCCTGACCTTCTTAATGCTTCAATTCCCAAAGATTTCTCTTACTGCTGCTGCTATATTTCTTTGGTTTATTTCATGCAATGAAAAGTTTTAGAAATAGTGTAAGACAGCTCTATGAAACATTTTGAGATATATATGAATATATATGGACTAGTTTATAATGAAGATGAAGATGAGATTTACTAGACATCATTAGAGTTGAATAGAAAATAGAAGCTCAGATTAATTTCATGGTTCAAATATACATTGCATATAAGAGTAGGTCAGGAAGTACATATTCCTCATATTCAAATAAGGAAGAACAAAAACTAGAAAAATGTTTATTTATACCATTTTAGACCTATCATTAAATTCTAACATCTGCCTTTGTTTATTTTAATGCAGATGTTTTTTGTATTATGCTTTGAACTTTGAGCTCAATATTTAAGCATTTGGAAAGAAGAAACTGTTTAAAGCAACTTCTTCCTCAAACGCATTTTTTTGGTTGATGCTTCAAGAGAAGAGTCCAGTTGATCTTCACAGAGGAAGGAGACTACCAGGTGTTATTGTCCAAAGATTCAAAAAAACACTGGGGTGCTTACTACTAATTCATGGCAGAAAAGTATACTGATATACTTGCAAATAATATCAACCTGTTCCTGTGAACATTATCACTATCTTTTTATTTATTAGCAAGTAGCTAGGAGAGGTTTTATTCAATAGGCTTGAATTCATGAAAAAAAAAAGAACTTCAATGGTAGCATGTGCAAATGCTTTTTGAAAGCTCTTTGTGGGCTGCAGATCTGGAAAGAATGAAGGAAGAATTTGACAGTAAGGGAAAAAGTGGGAAGCAGTTGCTAGGATACAGAGAAAGATGGATGATATTTTGCACTGACAGCAGTGCTAACATGGCATTGACTATGTTATGTTTCCAGATAATGTAGTTGCATTTAAAAGCCAGAGGAATACGCTGTCATCTGGACACATGTTAGAGGATGTATCCAACACTTTCCTTGTTGTGCAAACCTTTTGCTCAGCAATCTAATAGGAATCTGTCCTTGAAACGTGTATTATAACATGTTCTGATAGACGAGTTGACATCTGATTAACTCTGTGAAAGGGTATTTAGTAAAGCTTTATGTAGTGCAAAGAAAATAGAAATACGTTGAAGGACCATATGAAATTTAAGTGGTATGTCGTTTATGAAGTGATAAACACGGTCTCACTGAGATAATGCTTCCTTTTATGAACTGTAGTTACTTACTGTCTTTCATTTCCAGAAGATAAATAATGTAATATTCTAATCGTTAATTTTCATTCATCATATGAACCACAAACATACCTCCTCCCCGTAAATTCAGATAAAAATAGTTTGCATTTGTTTCAGCTCCTTGATCTCTGACAAGGTATTGATCAGGAACAACACCTTTCCATGGACCTCTCAGAAATGAAGATGCCTCTTTTTGTTTTGTTTTTTTTTTTTTGCTGTAGCATTAATCTGAAGAGGAAATCCAATACAAAAGTCTTTGCTATACATTTCTATATGGCTTTTCAGTCTTCGGCTATTGCCCTGTCTTTAGATTCTAAGGTTATTAGATATGAACTTAAAAAGTTCAGGAAAACATTAGTACATTTACTAACTGGTAAATATTGCTCAGAGCAAAATATTTTCAAAATACATGCATATTGCATATGTTAGTGTGGCTTTTACATTCTTTCCTGGAATGTGAACAACCAAACTTGAAGTCTTTATTCAGCTTTTATCTTATTCCTCCAGTTTATTTTTAAATCATTTGAAGATTGAGAAAGAAAAGTGAGAAATAAAGTTACAGTTTATGGTCTGCAAAATGAAGCAGATTTCTCCTTCAGATCAGAACACTGATTTATTATTTTCCCTCTTGTTCAGTGATAAAATCAAAGATTTCCCTCCACTTAAACGAGCAGTGTGCATGTGATTGAAAGTGATGAATTAGGTGTAACTTTTCCAATGGAAAATATGAATGAATTAGTTGTTCACTGAACAGATGAAAGGAAAAAATGTCTCCTGTGCCAAGACAGAGCTGCTTTCAGTTCCATTTGCAACTCTTAAACTCACAGAACAAGGGACATTTTTGATTAGGTCATTATAAAAAAGCAGTTCTACTGTGTACGTAGAAAGGAGGGAAGGCAAGGCAAGGCCAAGGAAACCGCTTCCAGCTGTTGCTCTATGTCACACTGGTACTGTTCCATGTTACTATGTGGCCAAGAATGGAAAAAAAAATATAAATTTAATAGCTTGATATTCAGAATGAAGTCATTCATTCTCTATTTTTTCTGAAGTGCCATGTTAAAAAAAAATTATCTCCTAAATTTTCTTTTAAACAAATGCCTATTATTTCCCGGGAGTGTTTGTTTCAGCCTGTAAAATGTCCATATAAAACCCACTGAGATTCAGTTTTACATTTCCATAATGTATAAAGATAAAGGATCATTTTTCTGATTTCAGCTCCTGTGGATCTGCGACCTCAGTAATGTTGCCTAGTTGGTTTGCAAATTCTAACACTATGCAAAGTGAATGCAGGTGTTAGACATATTATAACATATGTTTTAAACATACATTCTCATTTGTAAAACACTTAGGCTTTAATATATGGAGGTTTCAGGAAACTTACAAAAATTTGAAATAAAATTGCCAACTGCAGTCTTGCGAATTTTCTTTCAATCATCTTGTCCCCCAGCAGTGCTTACAGCCAAGAGGACTGAAGCCAGAAAGATGACTGTCATTTTTCCATGGAGTTTTTGCATCTAAGATGAGATTTCCATTAAGAAATCGTTATCTGCCACCTCTCACTGTGGTTAGAGAAATTGAAATGAGGACTCCTGAAGACAGGACTGCGTCCCACACTTGTAGGACATGGACTTTAATAGTGAAGAGCTGGTAAAAGATAGAAATGGTGGTAAGAGTAGCAGAATACAGAAGAAGAGTTTTAGGATCCACAGAGGAATTGAGGGAACCTCGGGGGGGGGGGGGGGGGGGCACA
>JASSUY010006075.1:23282-35718 GCA_032466535.1 Forpus xanthops | reverse complement strand
CAACCCAACCTTGAACACTGCCAGCGATGGAGCATTCACAACTTCCCTGGGCAACCCATTCCAGTGCCTCATCACCCACACAGTAAAGAATTTCCTCCTCATATCCAATCTAAACTTTCCCTGTTTAAGTTTGAACCTGTTGCCCCATGTTGTATCATCATAGTTCTTAATGAAGAGTCCCTCCCCAGCATCCCTATAGACCCCCTTCAGATACTAGAAGGCTGCTATGAGGTCTCCACTCAGCCTTCTCTTCTCCAGGCTCAACAGCCCAAACTCTCTCATCCTATCTTCATACGGGAGGTGCTCCAGTCCCCTGATCATCCTCATGGCCCTCCTCTGAACTTGTTCCAACAGTTCCATGTCCTTTTGATGTTGAAGACACCAGAACTGCACACAATATTCCAAGTGAGGTCTCACAAGAGCAGAGTAGAGGGGCAGGATCACGTCCCTCGACCTGCTGGTCACACTCCTTTTGGCGCAGCCCAGGATACAGTTGGCTTTCTGGGCTGCAAGCGCACACTGCTGGCTCATTCATTTTTTCATCAACTAACACCCCCAATTCCTTCCTGTGCTCAAAGGCAGAATTCTGTCTAGCACAGTTAGCAAATGACATTGGGCCTCTCTTTTAGTACTGTTATGTCAAATGATTCAGCCTGGGTTTATCAGAGGTCCTCTGAGTGTTCAGGCTCTAAATTTTCGGCTTGTGACCTCCCATAGTGGGTTACACACTCAGGTTAACAGAAAATTCCATGTGTAAATATTCTTCTGCTTGTCTTCATGTTCCTTGGTTTCAGTGGAGTAATGATCAGTGATATTCTCACTGGTGTTAGAAGATGCAGCTGATAAAGGTTAGATACAGGTTTTCAAAAATAGCTTTCTAGCTTTCAGACTTTAAAAGCAATAGATATATTCAGTGTCATAGAATGACAGCAAATTTTTATGGCCTTATACTCTGATCTTTATACTGTGATTTGTTTCAGTCAGGTGCTGCAAAATAGCAGATTGCTTAGTGGTGATAATCTCTGGGGCCTTTTGAGAATGTCATCTTTGAGTAGTTGGTTTCTCTTTCAGATGCAATCCTAAGTATGGTGAATATTGCTGCTAATATGCTTGGAGCCAAAACTGAAGAGTCATCTGAAGCTGAAGGTTTGGTGGTTTTATTTATTTATTTTATTTTATTGGTTGCTTGTGAAAAGCATTCTGAAAGCTTAATTTCTCTTTTTGCTTAATTTTTGTGAATTGTTGGATGATGTGTGTTTAAATTACTTTTTTCACCCTTTATGGTGTACGTGATTAGTATCATAGTATTCTTGGCCTACTGATTCTGAGAAGTGTAACTAAGATGCTGAACTTGTTGAGAAGGGAGCTGGTACAAAGAGAACATACATGTTTGCTCCACTATATTTGGAGATATTTACTCTGTATTACTTAGCTTCAATTGTAAAGTCTAACTTGGTGCTTCTTTCTGGAATTATTTTGAGACTGTCCATAACATCGTATACATAAGCTGTCAGTAGGACTTTCACTCGGGTGATTTTGAATGACACGTTCAGTTAATTTGGTAGTGCAGTTAGTGGTCTTCAAGAAAAATAAACCAACTGAACAAAACCACCCCTAAACGTAATCCACAGAACCCCAAAATTTATTGAAAAAGGATACGGTACTTGAATTTTCATGTTCACATTTTCCTCCTTCCTGCAGCAGGGAATACAAGTGTGTCTGAAAATGTCACTGCTACCCCTGAAACTTCAACAGCTGCACTGAGACTGCCTGAACCAACTCCTGTTCCTTCACCAGAGTAAGTAATTGGTGTTGGAGTTTTTTTCCCCAGTGTGTTTGTAGCAGAGACTAACATGCACTAGTCTGGAGTCTTTGTAGCAGAATGCTCAGATATGGCATGCTGCCTTAAGCAAGTAAAAAAGCAAGTATTTGGTCAAATCTGTAGTATGGTAGTGTATTAACCAGGAAAATCTATTGCTTGATAAAAATAAGTTGGCAAAGATACGTAATTAGGTTGGGAGGAGCAGGTGCATATAAATATTGTGTGGGCTTTTTTCAGTTGATTATAATTGTTTGCAATTGTTTCAGCTATGTAGAGCTGAGACTCTAGCTCTTAGATGTTAGGACATAACTTGTGCTCTGTTAAATGGTTTTATGGTGTCATAGCACTCTTGATTGTTGAGAGGCTAAGGAAGGTCAGTAGAAAGGTTGTAATTCTTGCTTTTCCATTTGAAGATTGCAGCAAAAGTGCAAGATGCTTGCTGTGTAGACCTTAACAATATCTGAACTGGTGACTCTTTTCAGGGCTGAGGAAAAGGGCAATACCTGATAAAGCTTGCTCTTTGAGAAGCAAGGGTTGAAATAGTTTTGCTTGCAAATTTGGACTGAAGGACACAAGAGAAAACACTAATAGAATTTATAAGTGTATCAAAACTGATCTTTGGTCACAGGAATGAGCTTTTCTAGTTTTCTGAAAGATCCTACTTTTGCTGTCTTCCAGAGCAGGTATGTAAAATGATTCAAGTAACATCCTGTCTTTAATTCTTGTTGTAGACTTGTTACTACAGATATTCCAGAGATGGATAAGGAGCAACTAATTGTGGATTTGACAAAAGAAAGTCCTATTGTTCAGCTAGTACAAGAGTATGAAGAAGATACAAGCCAGTCAACAGTAACGTTGCTGCCCAGTGATGATCAGGAAGAAGCATCAGCATGGTTTGAACTTGAGACAGAAAAGTACTGCTGTGACATGGCAACAGTATGTTGTATTTCCACCTTTTCAGAATATCTGTTTAAATGGTGTTCAGTTGCAGTAGCCATGCACCGGCAACATAGTAAAACTGAAGCTAAACAAGGGCAGGATTACTCTGCTGATGTTCAGCAGCCACAGAAGGTTCTGATTGAACCGGTACATATGTCAGTAGATGAGCCTTTGCCTGAGCAATTAGAGAGCAAGGTTGAGGGTTCATCTGGAGCTACTGTTGCAGTTAATTTTAGCAGTGTGGTCCCTGAGGAGATCGGTAATGAGACCACAGATTCAACTGAACTGGAGCCAAGCCATCCTCAGACCGTCTCTCAGGCCCTCCTCTTAGAAGTTACTTCTGAAGTTAAGCCACTGCCAACAACAGACATGGCTTTGGAGCCTGAAAAAGGTGATGCAAGCCAGCCAGCTCCAGGAATTATGCCTCGGGTGGATATACCTGAGATCAGTACAGAAACAAAAAAGGCTGAGAGCTCTGTTGCAGAAGAAAGCCCTGTAGCTTCTGAGACCAGTGTGGCTACTGAGGTAAAGGAGATGAGCACAAGAGAGACTATGGCTACTTCAGTGATTTTAAAGCCTACAGAGACTGTCCAGCAGCCTGAATATACAGCGGACATGTTAGCCAGTGAGGCTGGGGAAGTAAAGGAAAGCACTCCAGAAGTGCAGAAACCTGTTTTATCTCCTGCTGAGCCTTCTGTATCTGCTGAAACAAAGGAGGATGATCAAGCAACAGAAGAAGCTTTAATGGCAATTCCGGTCTCTGAGGTACCACAGAGGACAGCTACAGATTTCTATGCTGAATTGCAGAATTCAACAGATCTAGGCTATGCTAACGGAAATCTTGTTCATGGATCTAATCAAAAGGAGTCTGTCTTCATGCGCCTTAATAATCGCATAAAAGCCCTAGAAGTAAACATGTCTCTCAGCAGTCGTTACTTAGAAGAACTTAGTCAGAGGTAAGCCTGAGGAGGACCGTTCAGAGTCTACCATATGTAAACATGATGTAGCCAGCTGTATGAAGGAACATACACATATGAAAAGTGGTACAGTCAAAGCAAAGTATAATATAAATCATAGCAAAAGGCTTTGTGGAAAACTGAGAAAGTTCTTAGGTAGCTACTGGAGACTTAATGTCTGCAGGTAGCAGGGGTTCCCTTTCTGTATTTCAGATACAGTCACATTTATTTTTGTTTATGGAATAATGCTGTGATTTTCTTTTAAAAGAATAAGGTATTGCCAAGATGTACGCACTAATCCTGTCTGTAAGCCATTCAACAAAAGGGCACATCTTCCTGCTGCTCTTAAACTGAATGATTGACAATGCCTTGTTTACTGACTTGATTGTTTCTACTTAAACTACTGTGTTACTTGTAATAACTGTTGTGAAAGAAGGGAGCTTGGCAAGAGAACCAAGAGCTTTCTGTGACAGTTGAATGTATATTAGTGTTTATTTGTATTTATCTCCTTAGTCATAGGAGAATCAGGAAATGTACCCATTTCAGAATTGGCTTCAAGGAGTGGGCTCTTCCTTATGCTGTTATTTTATCTGTCTTGGCAGTCAGTGTTAGCAGAGAATTCTCCATAGTGAATTCCAGTAAATTGGTGCTAAGCTCTAAGGTGTTGAAATAGATGTGACTTTAACTTTGGAAGAAAATTATACAACCCCAAAAAACAGAGACACATCTGTTTTTATGTGAAGTTTAAAAGGAAGTACCACTTAATGTTCAAATAAAACCTTTTTGGGTGAAGAGAAGTTTTCTGGTGGCATAGCTGTATTTTCTGGAGATGAGTCTAGTGCTGAGGAGTTTCATGAACTTCAGACCTTTATATTCTTTCTTTTAGGTACCGAAAGCAAATGGAGGAAATGCAGAAGGCTTTTAATAAAACAATAATAAAACTTCAGAACACCTCAAGAATAGCAGAAGAGCAGGTATGGTTTGTTGAAGTACTTAAGCATTTTCCTCATTAGGAAAGTTTACTTTTAAGAACTAGTTACGAGGAGGTGCAGAAATTCTTTTTCATTTTTTTTGCTTTTTCTTTAAATAACATCAAATGCTGGTCAGTCAGAGGTGCCATCTCTTGGTTAACCTCTCTGACATTCTACTCACCTTCCTTAATTTCTTGCAGGATTAAGAATCCTGTTAGGGTTCTTCCTGGGAAAGAGTTAGTAGCTGCAAAGGCCTTGTTTCTGTCTGGCTTGGGCTCTTGTTAAGTGGCTGGCTACCTGATCCCAGAACTGAAGCTATATGTCAGCCCTTACTTAGGCTTTAGCTCTGTCTGGTCATCTGCATGTGTATTCTGTAATGTGACAATACTCAGCTTCCTGATAGTCATTGCTTGGAGCTGGCTATTCAATCTGCCTTTCATGAAAGTAGCAGAATTGACTGTAATGAAATATACTTGGCATATAGTACAAAAAGTTAATAGATAAATACAGTGTTGATGTTTCAAATGCTGTATGAAAGTTCTGTTGAAAACAAAGCTAAATAGGTCATGTGGCTACAAAATGCCTGGCTGTATCAGACAGAGCAGTAACTTGGTATATATGAGCGTATTATCATAATGTGAACATGACAACTAAATAGCATGGCCATGGTTCTCTTTAATACAGGATCAGCGGCAAACAGAAGCAATCCAGCTGTTACAAGCACAGCTCACCAACATGACACAGCTAGTTTCTAATCTGTCAACAACGGTGGCAGAATTAAAACGTGAGGTAATTATAATTTATCTTGAGAAACTCAAAGGAAATAGATGTATAAACATAACTCAATTTGAAGAGGCCTGGAATCTTTAAATGAAGTTTTCCATTTGAGCTGTCTGTAGTGTTGCTTTCAGCCTACTAGTAGCTGGCTAAGGGAGGGAAGGCAAGTATGAGTAGCTTGAGCTGTCTAGGGCACAGCAAGATTAGTGGTAATTTCTACTACAGCCCTAGTAGCTCCATGATTGGAGTCTGAACTAGCTATGAGGCTAAAAATTAGTTAGAGTAACGTAATATCTCAGCTTTCCTGTAGTGCACTGGAATTGATACTGTTCTGTGGAAGGATTCTTAATGAAGTTAGAAGACTACTGATTTTGAAATGGCAGTAATGGGATCCATTGCACATCCAGTGTTTGATTTGTGTCAGAGGGAATGGTAGAGTTCATGCTTCAGGAACGCTTCTGGCACTTGTTGCATTATATAACCAGTTGTACTGCATGGTGTTATTACACAACTTCAGTAAAATGGGATGCTTTGCAGTGTCCAGCAACTCCCATTGTTCACTTAAATATCAGCAGACTCATGCTGTAGGAAGGTTAGTGTGAAGGTGTGTGCTGATCACTGTTAGAACCGTGCTGTCATCATAAGATGAATATGTGGAGGTTTGCACTCTTAGCTACTGAATGGGAGGATCATGTGGCTACAGCCTCCTTCTTTCCTGGCTTTTGTGATCTTTCGAGATTAGGGGAATCTTGGCAACAATATAAGGAACATACTCTCAGTGTTTACATTCTCCAGCCTGGGATTTCAAGCCGTACAATCTTTTTTTAATGGTGCTGTTGCCACAGGATATATCTTTGAATTGTTTTCTAACACTTTGTGAGCCGCCTTCTTTGATGCCTGGATGGCTAAGCTCCTGTTCATGAATGCTATGGTTTTAACCAGGATTTGACAGTGGTGATCCTCAGGGTACTTCAGATGAGTATCCTGGAATTCTAACACACGGCTTCCCTGAACTCTAGTAGCCTGTCTGTTAGTCAGGTCTGGTCTATTTATCTGAGACATCTGCTTGTTATAAAATGGAGATTTGTGTTATCTTTTCTAAAGTCTTTGTGTGACTTCTAAGATGTCATAATGTGATTAAGGTAGAGGTTTTTTAGAAAAATAACTGCAATTCCTTCTTTAAGAATTATCTGCAAAATACCCTTAGATTTCAGCTTCCATGTATTTCTAGTCAGCTTCATCTGTCAAGCTTCAGAAATTAACATACCTCAAAAAATCCTTATGCTAGGTTGTGAAATGGAAGAGTAGTCAGGTTAAACCCATTGAATCAAGTGAATATAATGGTGTTCTGTGAAGTTCCTCAATGTCAGCTGGTAAGCATCACACAAAATTGAGATAGTACTGCATCCATGTCAACTATAAAACAGAAGTTCCTTTCTTAGTACTCTTTTTTGTGCAAAGTATATTACTTTCAGATAGGTTTGAATGCTATTTGCATAACTTTTCTAAGTTCTGGTGGTACCATCGTCAGTAAGATCTTGTCTTGTGTTACTGCTGGTGGTATTCAGACTTTATTCCTTGAATGCTGCATAGCCAATAGACTACATCAGATGTCTGAAAAAATACTCAAATTTGAACAAGTGTTTATCAAAATGGAAGGAAAGTGACTTGAGAATGTCAGTTGTGTGCTTTTAAAGATTTAAAACAAGAAAAATAATTTCAAGATACTGTTATTTGTCATTAACGACTATTTGAAATTCTTCCAGGTTTCTGATCGGCAGACTTACCTTGTGATTTCTCTGGTTCTCTGTGTCATTCTGGGCTTGGTACTTTGTGTGCAGCGGTGCAGAAGCTCTTCTCAGTTCTGTGAAGATTACCTCTCAAAAATTCCTAAAAGTAATCACTACCCTAGCCCTAAAAGGTAATGCATTTATATTTGAAACTGAATTGTTCTTGCAACTTTTAGCAGTATTTCCGAAGTCTGCTTGGACTGTGGTATCTATGTTAATTCTGAGTCTCCTATCTGCAAGCTCAGAATTGATAGTAAAGAGCCATTACATGTCTGTAGGAAGGCTCTCCTAAGAGCATTTTGAGGCTATTACAGTTAACGTGCCTTGACAGCTTGTTGCAAGTACAATACTCTTTTTGCCAGGGTTTCTTGGGCATCTCTGTATAATTCTGTCCTTCTGCAAAGACGTTTCTTAATGAAAAATATGTATAATGAAGTACTGAGAAAAATGCTGTAAAAAGTTTTGTGGGTTTTATTTCCTAGATGTTTTTCCTCTTATGATGATATGAATTTGAAAAGAAGAACTTCTCTTCCACTTGTCAGATCACAGTCTTTTCAGCTAGCTGGCAAAGAAGGTATTATTCACATACTATACATCCAGTCTTTCATGTTTCTCTTAATGCTGTACAATGGGTGTGCTACTGCAAGTGTATGAAAATGGAATTGCAGGTTAATGCCAAAGTACACTGGATTGTAGTATTTCATGAAGGACAAGGTGGTTCATGAACAAGTTACTGGATGCTCACAGAACTGTGCTAAATGATGCTAAAACATTAAATGCGGTGTGCTGTCATTTATAGCAGCAATCCATACAGGCATGCAGGTCTGCAAAACTACGCAGCTTTGTAACTAGAAAGTGCCTTTTTCTTTTTTTTTCCCTTAATGCCAGGCATGGGAAGTCTGAATGCCTTCTCAGAAATCCTGACCGCCTGTTTTTGAAACTTGGCAGATATTTAGGATCCAGATTTGTCAAAGGCGATAAGAAAACTAAGACTACTTAGCTTAGATTGGGTATGAGGAACAGTATGGTGGTTTTGGTGTTCATGACAGTCTTGGGAGAAGTAAATATTTATATTTAGGCCATCACCATCCTGCAAAATCAAAAGTGTTGCAGATTATAGTAACTAACATTAAAGTATGCAGCTGACACTGCTTTTCTGGGTGCAGTGAACTTGCTTCACAGATTCTTGTACTGTGACTAAATCTGCAGGAATACTCATGAACTGAGTTGGGGACATCTTGCAATAGAAGACAGCAAAGGCTTTTTTTTTTTTTTTTTTTTTTTTTTGTTTTTTTTTTTTTTTTTTTTTTTGCAAAACCATGCTTTTTCAGAATTCTCCCCCGCTTCAGCTTGGAAGAATGGTTTACAAAGCACTGATGGAGGAATACCAGACTGGTCTAGTCAGTCTGAACATCCATGTCCGTGATAGGTACACAGACTTGAGTATCTGTCCTGTTACGGGTAGGCTGCACGTTAAACACATCATATTGCTAACAGCTTGTTTTTATAGAAGCTAACTTTTGATGGCTGCTGCTCCTTTTCCCCAGAGGATGTTCTCTGCACCTCTCTTATGGCCTAATGCCTAATCTGTCAGGAGGCAAGCATTTTCAAGTGTGTGTCACTGACAGCTGCCCTGACAGCTCTGTGTGTTGACTTTACTGTCAGTGTTCATGTGTTGTGCCTCCATTAGCTTGTAATGGGAGCAAAGATGTGTGAGATCAGTAAAGTGTGACATAAAGTTGTGTTGCTTTAGGGCTGGCAGCGTCAGGATTGCTAAATTTGTGTTCCTTCTCTTACAGTGGATCCAGAGGACCTGTACATTGTAGAACCCCTGAAGTTTTCTCCAGAGAAGAAGGTATCATGGCTGTTGGGAGGGCAGGCTGGGTTGAGCCTGTTTCTGCTGGCAGGTGACACTTGTCTTCAGCTGCTGTCCCCTCCAGTGGTTCCTAGGCTTAGATTTTGTACTCCATTTACTTTCCAGAGCCTAATTCTTATCTCTTTTGTGGTTTCAGAAAAAGCGTTGTAAATACAAAAGTGAAAAAATAGAGACTGTTCAGTCAGCAACAGAGCCTGTGCATCCAATAGCCAACGGGGAAATTAAAGGAAGGAAGCCGTTTACGAACCAGAGAGACTTCTCTAACATTGGGGAAGTTTATCACTCTTCATATAAGGGTCCTCCATCCGAAGGAAGCTCTGAAACATCATCACAGTCTGAGGAGTCCTATTTTTGTGGCATTTCAGCATGTACAAGTCTGTGCAATGGCCAGACTCAAAAGACAAAAACTGATAAGAGGGCTATAAAACGAAGACGATCTAAAGTTTCAGACCAAGGGAAGCTTATAAAAACTCTAATACAGACTAAGTCAGGGTCAATGCCAAGCCTGCATGACATAATCAAAGGAAACAAAGATATAACAGTGGGAACACTTGGTGTCACAACAATTTCTGGACACATCTAAAACTAGCTGAACTCAAAGAGGAGAGTGTTTGTTCGTTTGAGAACAGTCTGTGGTATTCTGTGGGAGGATAGTGGGAGACGAAGAGCTCAACTAATTGGAAAGTATTCAGAAATTTGGTTTCTGTCTTTTTAAATAGATGGGATTGTGTCAGTCGTGGCTATAAGCTGCAGCTTTACAAGGCTGGTAATTTCCTATAAGAACAGCTTTGGGGGGAGGGAGGGCAGGGTTCATTTTGTAAAGGTTTTTTTTTTCCACAGTTCCTGGGGCAGAGATTTTTTGAAACCCAGTTTGTTGGGTGGAATAGGGATAAAAGCCTAATCCTCTTCCTTTAGCTTTGTTCCTATTTCTTGCACCTTCCCATATTTATGTGCCTTTTGTCTATTTATAATGCCACTGGAAGAGGGGAAATACAGTTGTTTGTCATTTGATTTATTTTGTAATTTCTCTGGCTTTTTTTGAAGATGCAACACTACAGTGCTGTAAAGGGACATGTGTTGGCCTTCAGCTGGACTCAGTAATGTGGACTGGATACTGTAAAAATCCTAATAGATGGACTTGCCTGATGGGATTCTGGTTTTGCAAACTCGGTTGGGGAAAATATGTCACTGGGGATGATAATTCGGAACTGTAGTCTGGTGTACTAAATAAAATACAGTGGCTCTTTAGGATTTCCTATGTATGATGGGAGCTTAAGGTGCTGAATGCATTTGTTACCTGAATTGCCTGCAAAGGAAGTGGATGGGGACACTTGCCATTTCTGTGCTGAAAGTTCAGGAAAGGCTTAGCTGATGAACACGAGAATGAGCTGTTGCAGCTACAGCTGGGCCTTGTCCAAGCCAGCTCTGCATGTGCTGAGTTTGCAAAGCCTTGGGATCTGACCAGTCAGGCTGGTTCAACATGGGTGTTTCCGTAAAGCTTGCTTTTGTATTGGCTAACAAATGTGCAGTGTTTGTATGGTTGGTATTTTCATATCTGTGTTTTTTATTTTGACTGTGATTGTATATTTGGATACTATAGAATGTGTGATTGCTAAAATGTTGAGTGTGACTGTATATTTGGATACTATAGAATGTGTGATGACAAAAATGTTGAGTGTATCTGAGAGAGTGGAACAAAAGGTTATTCCTTTTGACAGGTGTTACAGGTTCACGTAAAAAATAAGTTAACTTATTGAGCACTTTTAGTGGTACCCTTTTTAACAGATCTAATGCCTTTCCTGGGTATTGTATGTAGTGTGACTTACTTTTTTTTTTTTCCTGCTTTCTCGTTAGTTTATGAATACTTTAAAGTGATGTACTTTTGGAGTTGATCTGCACAATTAGCCAGTCAGAGCACATGAGCCAGATGTGTTGAACATGAATTCAGAAGGGTTTCAAACCTGGATGAGGAAAATACATAACACCTGAGTGCGGCATACAATGTTGTGGAACAAGAGTATGTAACTACAGAGCTGTAGTGCCATTAGAAACTGTGAATTTCCAAATAAATCTGAACACTTTGTCTTTAATTTACTGGCATATTTCCTTGTGTCTTAAATTATTTGAGGAGGACCCATCTTTAACTTTCAGTCCAGGACTAGGACTTTTGTCCATTAGGCCATAATAAGGAGTTCATAAACTTGTCAGCCTAGATGTTTGTTTATAAAACAAAAAATGGGGGTGGGTGAAGGGAAGCTGTGAAGGCCCAGTGGTGCTTTGTCTGAAAGTTCAGGAATGATGGCCGTGAAAACCTGCTGAAAGAGTTTCCAGCAGGTATCGGGTCATGTTTTGACTTGGGGGGTCCTTGGAAGCAGTAGTTTTCTGTGAGAATGACTACATGAAATTACCTCTTGGTACTCAGAGCTGAGGTTTTCAAGGAATACAGAAGACCATTAAATGAGACTATTAGTTATCATTTCAAGCTAGAGCAGTAAAGCTGATCACATAATGAACCCATAGGAAACCTGCCATGGGGATGCTGCATATCCGAAATGGACAGAACAGAGCTCTGGTGAGAATGTGGCTTGAGGTTGCATGGCTTCCAATTCATGCTGGCAATGCGGCAGATGCTGTAAGTGCTGGATACCAAAGAACCGGGCACTCCTCATTCAGGCTTCTGTGATTCAGGACTGTTCTGAAAATGCCTCACAGCATCCCCACTTCAGAAAATGTACCCCAAAATCAGTGTAAAGAGTAAATGATATCATGGGTTGTGTAGGTTAACTTTCCTGAAAGCTATGTACTGTTCCGAAGAAATGGTGCCTTTGGGCTCTTGAGTCAATAGGAGGTTGTGTGAATTCAGCTGGACTCATGGGTTTCAAAGGCACTTGTGATATGCAGCCTTTTCTAGTATTTTAAGTATTGGGATAGGAGAAACTCATTGTCATATGGTGAAAAAATGTCATCCTAGGGTTTTTTTTGTCAACAGACAAAAGGTCAGAGATGTCTGTTAACAGCAATGACCCCTGGGAATAAAGCATAGCTATGGCAGGAGTCACCGCTGGTCTGTGTGACTTCCATATTCTTGTAAGTACATTACCAAACTGTCTAGCTCTGAACTTCCCAGCCAAAATGTAGGATATACTTCAGCTGTCGAGAAAGCCAGCATCTGAATGAACCTGTGGAGTTGGCGGTGCTACTGCAAAGTCAAGAGTTTATTCTAGCAGTAGACTGGAGATTGAACCACAGCATCTACCTGTGGCTGTCTTGCTGCTTTTAAGTATTTGTAACCACTCTTTAAAAGC